>CM069145.1:31878811-32011311 GCA_035221665.1 Okamejei kenojei
GGGAGGTGGGACCAGTACAAAGACGGTCTGTACTCGACTGGCTTGAGGGACCCAATGTCCTTGGGGAGTGTTTGCTAGTGCGTCAGGGAGGATTTAAACTTATGTGGAGGGGGATGGGTGCATGTGAAGAGAGACAGAGGGAGTGTAAAATGTGGGTAGAGCAATTTGGTAGCAAGGTAAACAGTTAAAAAGTGGCAGGCAGAAAAATCCAGGGCAAAATCAATAAGGGTCACTTTTCAAACATAATTGTATAGGAGTATAGAGTGTGGTAAAAACAAGCATGAAAAGGCTCTTTGTGTCTTCAAAGCAAGGAGCATTCGTATAGGTGGATGAGTGAATGTGCAGATAGTTATTAATGATATGATATAGTTGGGTTCACGGAGACATGGCTCAGGGTGACCAAGGTGGGAGCTGAACTTACAGGTATATTCAAATTCAGGGTGAGATAGACAGAAAGAAAAGGTGGTGGAGAGCGTTGCTGGTTAGTAGGAGGTGATTAACGCAATAGAAGTAAGGAAAATTAGCTTGGGATGTTGGAATCGATTTGAGGGTAGAGACTGCGATACATTAAGGGGCAGGAAAACTCTTAGTGGGAGATGTGTACAGGCACCTTAACCATGTAGTAGTGGGTTGGGGATGGCATCAACATGAAATTCAGAAATGGTGCAACAAGGGTAAAACAGTTTTTAATGGGTGACTTCATTCTACATATAAGATTGAGTGAGATCAAAATGGGCAGGGGTGATGAGGAAGAGGATTTCTTGAATGTTAGCGGGTATATTTCTTGGAATGTATTTTAAACCACAAATGTTGAGGAACCATAGGGTCCCGCCCACTCGAGGCTAGGCTATTCTAGAATGGGTATGAGTAATGAGGAAGGGTTAGTTAAGCAGTCTGGTTGTTGGCATAGTGTGCCCTTGGGCAAGAGTGACCATATTATGGTTGAGTTATTCATTAGGATTGGGAGAGTGATATTGTTTAATTTCAGTAAACAAGGTTTGGTATACTTAAAGAGATAGGTAACATTTGAGGGTATGAGACCTGGGTTGAATTTTGGCCTCGCAGTAGATTAGATGGTCACAAAGGGTTTCGATTTCTGTAAAGGTTGACAGTGGATGTGCAATGAAAGCATTTAAAGACTGCTTAGATGAATACAAACAATCGTTATCCAGTTAGGCAAAAGAATAAATCATGGAAAGGTAGTGCACTCCGTGGATAAAACAAGGAAATCAGGGATAGTTTCAAAACTAAAGATGAAGCTACGATTACGCCAGAAAAACAAGCGCTACCTAAGAGGACTGGGAGAAATTCAGCTGTCCAGCAGAGGAGGACAAAGTGCGTATCATTAGGAAAGGAAAATAGATTATGAAAGGGACAAAACTGGCACAGAACATTAAAAACCCTCCCCCCCCCCCCCGGACTGCAAAAGGTTTTTATAGATACGTGAAGAGGACAAAAGGTTAGTTTGTTAAAACAAATGTAGGGTCCCTTGCAGTCAGAAATATGGCTGAGATTGATCATGGGGAACAAGGACATGGCAGGACCAATAGTGAATTCAAACCACTTTGGTAGTCTATTTTCTTTCTTGCCACAAAGGAAGACATAATTAATTATCTGCGGAAATAGCAGGGGAACGGGGGGTCAAATGAGATGGAGGAAACTGAGTAAAAATCCAGGTTAGCCAGGAGTAAGTGGTGTTAGGTAAATTGAATGGATATAAAGGCACGATAAATTCCCAGGGCCAGATAGGTTGCATCCCAGGGTACTTAAGGAAGTAGCCCAGAAATAGTGGATGCATTATGTGTAATTTTTCAAAAACTCTTTTAGAGTACTGGATTTGTTCCTGAGGATTGGAGTGTAATGCTAATGGTAACCCCACTTTTTAAAAAGGGAGGGTGAGGAGCGAAAACGGGGAATAACAGGACCAATTACGTCTAACATCGGTAATGGGGAAAATGCTAGAGTCAGTTATTAAAGAGGGGGATAGCAGCACATTTGGGGGGGGGGGGGGAGGCCCCCCCCCCCGGGGTGGGGGGGGGGGGGGGGGGCGGGGGGGTGGAAGCGGTGAATATCATTGCGACAAAAGTTAGCATGGATTTATGAAAGGTAAATCATGTCTGACTAATCTTATAGAATTTTTTGAGGATGTAACTAAGAGTGGATTTAAGGAGAACCTGTGGATGTGGTATATCTGGACTTTCAGAAGGCTTTTGACAAGGTCCCACATAAGAGATTTAGCATACAAACTTAAAACAACGGTATTGGGGGTTCAGTATTGATGTGGATAGAGAACTGGCTGGCAGACAGGAAGCAAAAGAGTTGGGAGTAAACAGGTCCTTTTCAGAATGGCAGGCAGTGACTAGTGGGGTACCGCAAGGCTCAGTCCTGGGACCCCAGCTATTTACAATATATATTAATGATCTGGATGAGGGAATTGAATGCAACATCTCCAAGTTTGCAGATGACACCAAGCTGGGGGCAGTGTTAGCTGTGAGGAGGATGCTAGGAGGCTGCAAGGTGACTTGGATAGGTTGGGTGAGTGGGCAAATGCATGGCAGATGCAGTATAATGTGGATAAATGTGAGGTTATCCACTTTGGCGGCAAAAACAGGAGGGTAGATTATTATCTGAATGGTGCAGCTGTGAATAAAGCGAATGGTATGTTGGCATTCATAGCAAAATGATTTGAGTACAAGAGCAGGGAGGTTCTACTGCAATTGTAGAGGGTCTTGGTGAGGCCACACCTGGAGTATTGCAGTACAGTTTTGGTCTCCTAATCTGAGGAAAGACATTCTTGCCATAGAAGGAGTACAGAGAAGGTTCACCAGACTGATTCCTGGGATGGCAGGACTTCCATATGAAGAAAGACTGGATAGACTTGGCTTGTATTCGCTGGAATTTAGGAGATTGAGGGGGGATCTTATAGAGGCTTACAAAATTCTTAAGGGGTTGGACAGGCTAGATGCAGGAAGATTGTTCCCAATGTTGGGGAACTCCAGAAGAGGGGGTCACAGTTTAAGGATAAGGGAGAAGTATTTTAGGACTGAGATGAGAAGATCTTTTTTCACACAGAGAGTGGTGAGTCTGTGGAATTCTCTGCCACAGAAGGTAGTTGAGGCCTGTTCATTGGCTATATTTAAGAGGGAGTTAGATGTGGCCCTTGTGGCTAAAGGGATCAGGGGGGCAGAGATGCCAACCCTAAATTTAGTTCACAGTAACATTCAACCCATTTGTCCGTAACAAATGGGGTTAAATGCATTTCTCTCCGTAACATACTCACTTGGGGTTGTTGCCGGCGGCTATGCGCCTGCACACTGGTGCAGATCAGTGGGCTGCCGGCGGGCGGGTGCGGCACATGCGCACTTGGCAAGGTTGCCGGCGGGTCTGTGCTGCGCACTGGGTGGGGGTGGGGGTGGGGTGGAGGACCGGTGATTGGGGCTGCCGCGAGCGGCACCGGCTGGCCGGCAAGAAATGTGCCGCTGATTCGCGCGGGCCGGCGCCGCCCGGGCTCTGGGCCGGGCGTGGCTGCGAGCTGCCGGGCTGGCAAACCGGGGGCACATGGCGCCGGCGTTCACCACAGGAGGAACACCGGCGCGGCGGTGTTCCGTAACAGCATGTTTGGCTGCCGGAACACCGTAAAAAGGTTATTTCGCCGGGACAAAATACGGCGAATCCGGGACACTTGGCATCTCTGCAGGGGGGTATGGAGAGAAGGCAGGTACAGGATACTGAGTTGGATGATCAGCCATGATCATATTGAATGGCGGTGCAGGCTCGAAGGGCCGAATGGCCTACTCCTGTACCTATTTTCTATGATTCTATGATTCTATAAGAGAAATAGTAGATTAAAATTTGCACGGTGAAGAGGTTGGAGTTTAAAAATAGATCAGTTTTGTTAGTTGTACAGCGTGTTGGTGAAGATGCATCTGGAGTATTATGATCAATTTTTGTCCCCTTACCCAAAAATGGAAATAGTAGTATCGGAGGCAGTCCAAAGGAGATTCACCAGGTTTATTTATCCAAGAGACCAGACAGTTTAGTTCTCTATTCCTTAGATTTGAGAAGAATGAGGGGTGACTTTATTCTAACATACAAGATCCTAAGGAGATTTTACCAGGTAGATGTTGAGATGGGGTCACTGGAGGGAGAGTCAAGAACAAAGGGACAAAGGTACAAAATAAGAGCCATAGAAAAGTTAAATAGGAGTTTATTTAAAACTGAGTAACACAGAAATCTCTTCTCTCAAATGGGGGTGGATCCTTGGTATTCTGTCTCCAAAGGATGATTACATGCCACATCATGTGACTACACTGAATATAGGGCCTATTCGTGCTCATATTTCCATCTGTTCCTGTATGCACATTCTATGCGCTTTAAGCCTGCGCAGGCAAGGTTAAAGAATCTGACTAAAAACGGAAGGAATGTTAGCTGTAAACAAGTGCTTTGAATAATAATTTCTTTTTCAAATTTTTGGAACTGCATGACTGGAATAATTTAATAGCCACATCATAAATTTAGACTGTGATGTATTGAAATTGACAAATGTGATTCCTGAACAAACATCTGAGGTTCAGAGATTTTATTGGTGTCAATAAATAATGGGAAATATCCCAGATGTTCATCACCAGCATGCTGGGATCTAAATCTCTGGCAAAGGAACTGAAGAAGGAATAAATAAGAGATAAATTATGTGGAAAAAGCAATGGGTGATGTAGTGAGTTATACAGTAAACTTTGACCCCAAGAACCCATTTCAAAAACAGCACAGACTGATGGTGCACAAGTCTCTTCAATTTACCAGCAGCAAGAGCTTCATGTCAAGTTCCTTTTCACAAACTCAAACCAGTACTTTGGCTTGAGGCAACTGAAAATGTGGTACCAACTTTGGGCATCATGCACAAGTGGGCACACTGCAGCCAATTTTTATGGTCAAAATGGAGATCATATTTCAAGTGGTTTCCTACTGTTGACATCATGTAAGGCATACATGAAATCACATGATGCTCACAAGGATGAATTGTGAGGACGAGAGGGTTAAAGTTCCATACTGGGTTCATTCAACTGAGAAGTGGTTATAATCACACTCCCGATCATGTCGGGAGTGCAAGGTCCATTGATTGTTTAAATTTAAAATTGGATGGACTGGTAGGAATTAGCAATCACATCAGGGGTATGCAGGGTTGTTGGACAATGGACTTCTCCAGTACAATCTGCTGAAAGACAATATTATGCATCAGAATATCAAAGCTGCGTTACCCAAAGGGTTTGGCAAAGCCCCATGAGAAGATTCCTTCCTGGCTGTGTCTGGAACTTGGAGGAATATTCCCAAGAGATCAGTAATTTAAGACTGAGAAAATGTGGATTGTGGATCTTTGGAATTCTCCACCTCAGTAGCCTATGAATGGAAAAGCATAAACTTATTCTGAGTTTTGAGCCCAAAGCGTGTACACATACTGTTATCAACATCAGGCAACCTCGGGTTTTTTAGATTATAGCCAAGTTATGGTTAGAGTAATTGGCGACAAGAAGGCAGAGCTGTGCCCAAAGATCCTGTGAAAGAGTGAAAAGGCTCATGATCTACCCTTGCTACTATTTCTCATATTTTTTTATAACTTGTGTCATGATGCTGGATGAAAGAACATTTTGGCTAGAATACCAGGAAAACACTGTGCCCTTCTGCAGCTCCTACATCGTGATATTTTACATTATCCAGAGGGAACATTATACATTATCACCATCCTTCAGTGCTGCACAAAACTTTTGGCTGAATTAAGTGTTCTTTTCTGTTTTGGGACTTCAATGCAGGTCCGCCTAGTGAGCAGTTTCCATATAAGGTTGCAATACAAACATCTGAGTTGGCAAAAATTAGAGAATGACAAATGGTCTCCTAAAGCTATAGTAGTTAGTAGTCTAAGTAGGACCCTGAACAGGAAAATATGATAACAATAAAACCATAGGAGAATTTATATTAACAAAATGGTGATCATATTTATAATATCTCTCACTGGAGAAGGAACTGATTAATAAAATAATCTCCAATCTAAGGAAGGTAATTCTTTACTACGTACCTGCTGCATTCTACCAAAGTGACTTTTAGACGTCCCTCAGTCATGTTCGCATGTTGTAAATAGAGGTCACAATTCACTGCATCACCTGTGGCAGGAAGAACTTGGTATGGAAAGAATGGTTTGTACCTAGAAAGGAAAAAGATAAAACACTGAGCACCAAATAATTTTATTAATGTACTAGACCAAGTGCAGACCCGTTGGGTCTGCTACCCCAACGCACCCGTTCCCTACCCGTAGCCCCCAACGGGAAGCCTGGTCCTCCAACTCAAGCCATTTCCGAACATAAGATTCCAGCACTCCTCTGCCTCCCTCAGCAGTGGGCTTTTAAAAAAATCAAATTTCACTCCCCCTGCGTGTTGCAATAGCAATTCGCCCTCCCCGTCCTGTGAGGTGAAAAGTTCAGAGTGTTTAATAACGAATAACTTGCGAAATATAGTATGAAATCTTCAGTGAAGCCGATCACTGCTTGCTGAACCATTGTGATGTCATCAGTTGAAGCTGGTCGTGTTTTCATTTTTTAAACTTTAATCAGTAATAAGTCAAGAAATAAAGCATAAAATGTTCAGTAAAGGTGTGATCTCTGCCTAGAAGAGAAAAATGTCAATCAAAATATGTAAAAATGTAATCGTTACCGCATAGTGTTTTTGCAGATGTAAAGACAACCACATATACACACACATACAAGATGAGTTTTAATATGTATACTAGACCAAGTGCAGACCCCTTGGGTCTGCTCCCCCAACGCACCCGTTCCCTACCCGTAGCCCCCACTGGAGGTGTGGTCCTCCTGATCACTGCTAGCTGAGCCATTGTGACATCATCAGTTGAAGCTGGTCATTTTAAATTCAAAGTATTTTGATTTTTTTAAACTTAAATCAGTAATAATTACAGAAATAAAGCATGAAATGTTCAGTGAAGGTGATATCAGCGTAGAGGGGAAAAATGAGAATCAGGATATGTAAAAATCTTGTGAAAGTTGGCATTTTAAAAACTTTAATCGCAAATATAGGATGAAATCTTCAGTGAGGCTGATCACTGCTAGCCGAGCCATCATCAGTTGAAGCTGGTCCTTTTCATTTCAAAGTCTTTTGACCTTTTTAGACTTTTAATCAGTAATGAGTTGAGAATAAGTCGAGAAATAAAGCATAAAATGTCCAGTGAAGAAGGTGTTCTCGGCCTCGTGGGGAAAAATGTCAATCGGAATATGTAAAAATGTAATCGTTACCACGTAGTGTTTTTTCGAAGATGTAAAGACAACCACATATACACACACACATATACACACATACAAGATCAGACTTTTAATAAGTATATGATGAGTATTGTATTTTTCAGCCCCACTTATAATACCAGCATTGTGGTTAAGTCTTCCTTGACTTCACTTGGAAAAAGTGTAATGCATAACAATGAAAAATAAGCAATTGTATGAGGGACCACTCCTGCATAGCAGATGGATACTTATCCAATGTTATAAGAACTAGATACAGTTACTACTTTCTACAAATCTATCAATTGTACACTTAAACAAAAATGGATCCTCCTCGAACTGCATAATGCCACGTTGCTTATAAAGTTCAAGAAATTCTGTTATGATAACTCTGATACTGGTATGCATACAGCAATTTACACACATTCCTTTACTATTGAGTCATGCCTACACAAGAGACGGATGCATATTAAACTGAGAAACAGAGTGTTCCCTCCCCCTATTTTCAGCTACCACCAAGTCCTGTTACCTACCATACTTCATTCATACATTTGTTCCTACTTGTTTCTCCCTGGAGTGACTGTAGGTCAAGTGTTTCACCATTGGATGTCAGTACAACTCTTCATACAAACATAACTGATTTCGAACTAAATATAAATATTAAATTACTAAGAATATTTAGGGGTAAATGAGCATATCAATTAATAAAGAATGGTATTTCAATTTAATTGCACACCATGATTAATTTTGGAATCAAAGTTACAAGGAGCATCACTTTGGAATGTGGGGAAAGGTGGCAATAATTCAAGGATGTGCAACAATTTGCTGACAAATGCATGTCAAGAACAATGAAGAATACTCTTTTGTTACTACACATCAGCAAGTCCACACATATTGTAAGGGTATTGAATTCAATATTTCCCTATGATAATGGATCGCCAGCAGTATTGTTCACAGATACATAGGGAACTATTAGTTAGCTACAGTGCACATATCAGGATATTCCCAATTCTTGAAAATGTACACAACAATGTTAAAAAAGAGATATTTTTAAATTTACATACATGTGCAAATAAGTTGCTGTGTCGCCAGCTGGTGGTCAAGGCACTTACTGATCGAACCTTCGGCACCAGAACTGGAACGATCACGTGACAGCGAGATGACAGTTGAGAGTTGCAGATGACAGTTGACAGTTAGAGATGAGAAGCTCAGCTCGAGCACACGAGTCAACAGATGTGTGGTGCTCCTCTCAATGACAACCCAAAAAAAACCAAGACGAAAACAATCTCCCGTCCTGATGCCCCCCCATATCCAGCACAAAGGTCGCGGTTGCAACACCTGGAAAGGACCTTCGTAAGGCCGTTGTCGTGGGGTCCGATGAGAGTCCCTGCGAAGGAAAATGTACTAACAATCCTTTTGATGGAGGGTAGGCAGGACGTGTGAGAGTAGTAAGTCACATATCGGCAAAGAACGTCGTTAGTGCTTTGATTTTCAAGAGCCAGCTGGCCCACCAACCTTAAGGTCCTGCTCTCACGTTCGACCTTCGATTAGCCAATGTTGCAGGCATAGTTTGTTTACAGCCACAGTCTCCGTGTAGGGGGTCGGGTTCTGGGTTACTTGTCCTCCTGCACCCAAGCATCGCCTTCTAGTTGGTGGTGCCTTCCGAGCACGGACCTATGTGTTACACGTGGTCTGGGACACCTTACTCGGGCCCATCTGCTCGTTTTTCTTCATACTCGGGTTCCTGGGGAAGGGGAATGTGGCGTCACTGGTTGTCAAGTCACTTACTGAACGAACTTCATCACCAGAACTGAAAACAATCACGTGACAGGATGATGGACAGTAGACAGTTGTGATGTACAGTTTGAGAGTTTGCAGACGAGCCCTTGATGTCAACAGACGTGTGTTGCTCCTCTCAACAGCAACAAGCACACTTATAACAGTTCTCCAAACTAAGTGGGCATGTTCAACCACTGTTTCGTTAATAAGACCCGTTTCATTCACACTGCTTGGTTTACTACAGTGCTTAATATTTTTAAAATCTTTCCCCATAGTTTAAAAGTATACTTCCAACAGTTTCTCGATGGCTCTCATCAGAGATCCGTCTTCTGTATTACCCTTCAAAATGAGGCATCAAAAAAAATGGCGCAGAAAGTTACGAGCATACTTCTGCAGATCCATCGTGGGATAAAAGGAGGTATCTGGCGTTCAAGTGCTGAAGAACGTTATCCTTGCGGCTGGGCGGTCTTGTGAAGCCATCATCTCCCACGCACCCTCCCTCCAGCTGCTAACCGCTCCGGGTGTTTCCTGAGTGTGGGGCCTTGTTTTTTTATTGTAAGGTGTTCGTGTTTTTCGTTGGTCTGCTCTTCGTTTTTTATCAGCACAGCTATAGACCGGCTTGGATCCCATACCAAACGAATACTAACCCACTTTATCTTCGCTTAACCTCAATCACATACTCACTAGCTACATCATAATCGAGCTTCTAACCAGACCAAAACAACCACTAATAGTCGTCCCTCTACCTTTTATCCCTACCATCGCTCTCTCTACTCCCTCTCCCTCCCCCCTCTACCACCCACTCCACACGCACGACACTCTCCCACCTCTTTCTTCCCTGGCCCTCCTTCCTCCCCATCTTCTTTCCCCCCTCTCACCTCTCTCCTCCCTTCTCCACCCATCCTCTTCACTCTCCCCTCCTTACTTTTCGCCCCATCTACCTCCCCTCTACTACCCTTCACCTTCTCTCTCTCTATCTCTACCCTACTATCTTCCCCCTATTCCTCCCAAACCTCTCTCCCCCTATCTCCCCTACTATCTACCCTCTCTCCTCCCTGCTCTTCGCCACGTCTTCCCTCCCTCTCTCCACTTATTATCCTCCCCTTCTCTCACTTGATCCTCTTACCTCCATCGTCTCTTCATCCATAGGTCTTAGTACTTTTAAATACGTGGGGTGAATGGGTTGTGTCAGTCGCATGACATCTCCTCGAAAGCAGCAGATTGCGAAACGGGGAAATTTGCAGGAAGTGATTTTTTATGATTTCAGGAAAATCCATTCCTCTGTAATATTTGGGTTAACTATTTCGGAGAGAGAATTTTACTAAAATTGTACAACCCTTACATCGACTGTTTTTTAAAATTATAACCGCTGCCGGAAATGTGACGTCACACAAAGCAATATTAACCGCTGCAACGGAGGGCCTGACGTCACAAAGCCTGCTTTGTGGGCAGTTAACCCCCTCCCCCCGACCACCCCCGCGCTCTGCATTAAAAGTTTGGTTAACTCCCCCCGACTTTACATCTGACCATATTTTTAAAATCCCAGATCAGCTGGCATGCCATTACAATGGCTCCCCCTCCCCTCTTGGATTAAAGCAGCTGAAACAACTACAGTGCACTCACATTTTTTTTTTCAGAGCTGTGGCATTTTATGCTCCTGCTGTGGCTGTTGACTAGCACTTGCCTCGGCACCCGCAAGCCCTGCCACAGCCCAACACATAATAAAAAAGAAGTCGCTCGAACTTCGTCTCTCCACTCCCCCTCTCCTCCCACTGACGCCTCCCACCCCCTTCCTCTTCCACCTATCCACATCTGTCCCCCCTTAACCCACTCTCCCCCCCTTCCCCCTCCTCATATCCCATCCCTGCCCCTCCATCTCAACATTTCCCCCTTCCCCCTCCACCTCTACAGTAAAGTCCCCTTACCGTCTCCTCCCTCCCCCCCTTCAACTCCTGAGAGAGGGGGGGAGAGAGAGAGGGGGGGGGAGATAATGGGGAGGAGAGGGGGGGAAGAGAGGAGAGGGGGGAGAGAGAGAGGGGAGGAGAGTTGAAGTGTGAGAGAGAGGGGGTGTGTGAGAGTAGGGGAGAGAGTAGGGGGGAGAGTTAGTGGAAAGTTTGTAGAGGAGGGAGAGAGAGAAGAGGGACTAGAGGTGCGGGGGCGAGAGAGGGGGGAGAGAAGACGGGGGGAGGTTGACACGAGAATGAGGGTTGGAGAGAGAGGGGGGGTGAGGGAGGGAGCGTAGCAGAGAGGGAGAGGAAGGGGATAGAGGAGGGGAGAGAGGGGGGTGAGGGGGGGGGAGGGAGTGGGGGAGTGAGAGAGAGGGGGGGAGAGAGAGAGAGGGGAGGAACGGTACGAGGTGGGGAGGTAGTTTGACAGAGAGTGCGAGCGGGGAGATTGTAGAGGTGGGGGGTGGAGAGAGAGAGTGTGGAGGAGAGAGAGAGAGTAGGAGAGAGGCAGACAGACAGACAGGGACAGAGAGAGAGAGAGGGTGAGAGAGAGAGCAGGGCGGGGGCAGCTCGAGGGGGCCGTACCCGGCCAGCGACCTTGGCACGGGAGCAATCCGAGGACCAAAGGATCCTACTGCGGGGCTATCGAGCTCTTTTTGCTGAGGGACTGTGACGAAATGCAGTGGGGGACAGGCCACCGATTGTGGCTTTTCGTGGTCCAGCCAGATTTGACAGGTGATCGAGCCGCAGACATGACACGGAGAGGAGGTCGTCCCTGTGAAGGGTAGAGAGAGGGCAGAAGTGGAGAGAGAGAGGGGAGGAGGTGAGTTTAAGTGGGGGGGGAGGTGTAGTGAGTGTTTATGTGGGCTGCGAAAAAAGCAGAGAGTTATTTGACGGAACCAGCCTGACTCTGGGAACCACAGCTGGGAATTTTAAGCGGAGGGGAGGGGGGGCGTTGCTTCACAAGCTGCACGGACGGTGGAGAAACTTTCTTCAGCGCGTGAGCGCGATGACTTACGGGGATCATGCAGAAACAGAGTTCGCTATAGCGGAGCGGAGGCTGTAGGATTTTTATTGTTCTTTTCTGCGCCTTTTGAAAGAGCAGTGCTGGGGGGGGGGGGGAGTATCCTTCCCTAAGTAGTGGTATCAAACTGCGCATGTCCGTTGACTAGCAACTGCATTAATCCAACCTAGCGGCGGGGGCAATCTCCTCCCCCTCAGGAAGGGCATTTATGAGGTTTCTCAAGCTTCAAAAAATAACAAACTGGGCAAATCCGTTTATATATTTTTTTTAATGTCAGTTTTGGTGACCTACTTACTATTTCCCCCATTCGTAAGAATATCTAGGAAATAATTGACCAACCACCTTTATAGAGGGTATTTTTGACAATCATAAGGAAAATTTCTTCCCTTTAGAATAGATGCAGAATGTTACTTGGTAACGTTTCATCAGCTGGGCAGCTTTATCCACAAATTTTAAAAATAATTATCAGCCCAAAACTTGGTAACAACTTTACCACCATCCCCAAATCACTTATAGTCGGGAAAAATCCCACATTGGCCCCAAATCTGACTGAGGAGTGGATTTCCTAAATCCCCACGTTAAAATAAACTCTCTAATGAAATAAACTGTTAAAATTTCCCCGTTTCCGGTGTCTGGTTTTCGAGGGATTAGTTTTTCAATTAGGCAAAAATCAGCACACCCCCTATCCACAAACACATACACACACAGAGTTTTAAAGTTACTAGACCCATTGGTCTGTCCCAAACATCCCCATAACCCCAACGAGACCGCAAACTTTGCGGGGGGAGAGAGGGTGGGTGGGGTGGCATGCGGCGTCACACAATCTTTCACTAACCACTTCCCCACACCACACCCCACTAACTACCCCCCCTTAAATACACTAACCCAACTTAATAACCCCCCTAATCTTTTTTTCTTTTATTTATTTTCCCTATCTCCCCCAATCTTTACCCCCTCTTAACCCCCTCATCCCCCACTCTCCTCTCACCTACCAACCTCACCCACACCCACCAAAACCCAAACTCTCTCCCACAATACAACAACCACCCCCCCCAATCAAACTCTCCCTCAATCCCCACCAATCTCCACCCCTATTCACCCCCTCCCCAGGATACTCCCTGCCCCTCTGAGAGCCCACCACTCGCGGTCCAGAGAGCAACCGTCGGCCTCAGAGTCAGTACCTCACTCCTAGGCGTCGCATCCTCTGGCTTACGTCCTCTCTCTATCAACCCTCACCCCCGGTGCCAGCCCGGTGCCCGCAGTGATCTCAGAATCCTTAATTCCATATTCAACCAGAATAAAGTCGCTGTGCGCTTCTTACGTCGGCCTGTGCCTCACTCTGGCAATAGGAGGTGGCCCAGGATAACAAAGATCAGTGTGGTGATTCCTATTCGGAAGTCGAGATTAACCATTGGTAACGTACCTTACCTGTACGACCAGGAGTTCCAATTTTTCCTTGGTGGACAGAGTGTGAGTATTATTTAATCAATGAAACGGTTACATCAGAGGTCTACAAATGGTCTTGTAAATCCAATACCTTTCTTGTACAGGAAGGTCACAGTGGGAACACTGGACAAATATTAGGTGAATGAGGAGAGTACATTTTACAAATTAAATACCAAGCGTAATTTCCACAAGTATAACTGCTGTATGGCGCTACCGGATGGTGAGCCACGCACAGTACGAAACCCATCGGCTTGGAGGTGTTGTGAGACACGTGGTCAATGATTGTGACGGGAGATGCAGCTCACTGGGCACTCAAAACCTGGTGTTAGTTTAAATTAATGAGTATACAACTCCAGTAACACACACCTATGCCTTGGGGGTGTTTTGTGGGTAATTTCTCATTCAGAGCCTGTATAAAACTGTTAGCCAACAATAAAGATTTTTATTGTGTACTAAGTAGACAAACTTCGATACCGCCTAAAAAAGAATTCTTGGCTGGACAGTGGTTTTTGGTGTCCAGTAACACTGGTGCTTGGCCGCCTAGTTCTTACCATTGCCGCTGAACCAGGCCCATGAACGCAGAACTCGCCATAAATCAACCTTCTACTGGAATACATTTTCTTAATTAACCTCCTCCTTTTCTGGAAACAACAAACCTTTCAGCTGCAGGGTATACTCCAAACCTTTAACCAGAGGCCGGGGTGCAGGTTTCACCATTATTGCAGGTATCACAGTCGACCGATTCATCACCCATTCGTTTACTACTCGCCCCTCGTCAGCTCAGCGCCCGCCAAGGAAACAGCCGGGTCACCAGCCGTGTGCATTAAACCTGCGCAAATCCGCATGCGGCCGATAAATACTGGTGAGCCTGATTCGGCATCTTCAATCTTGCTCCCCATACCTTCGGACTCAGCCACCTGGACTATATTAAGAGTGGTGCGAATTCCTCAACATGGGCGGGCTCGGCGACCGGAAGCCATCAGCCCACATGAGCGAGATGTTCACGCTGATGGATGGCCATTGGCCCTGCTTGCTGTTCGAGTACACATTCCTGCAGCAGTTGCCAGAGGACATCCACCTGCTCCTCTCAGGGGCAAATTCTGAGGACCCCCTGGCACTAGCGGAGCACGCAGACGACCTGTGGCTGGCTAGGCGCCAGGAAGTGGGCGCGCTGGATCGGGTGTCTACAGCGCCCTGGAAGGCACAGTGACCTAGGGCCCCGCCCGCCGGAGGCTCCGCTGAGCCTCTCGCTGTGGGAGAAGCCGGTAATAGGATGTGGTGCTGGGGTTCGTTGGTCCGCCAATGCCGCCCGCCCTGTTCGTTTTTGGGAAAAGAGGAAATCGCTGGGGACCAAGGCCACCGGTAATCACCAAACTATATGGCCTGGGACGGGCACTCAGTCAAAGATTCCTGGTGGAAACACGGGGGCGGAAGTCTGCGTCTTGCCCCCGTCCGGGATGGACACGCGTTCTGGTAAGCGGGGGCCCTCGCTGACTGCCACGAACGGCAGTCCCATATGAACGTATGGCATCCACACCGTTATCCTTATTTTTGGCGCGTGCCATTTCACCTGGCCATTTACTGTGGCGGACGTGACCCAGCTATTTGCTTGGCGCAGAACTCCTGCGGGCGCAATCGCTCTTAGTGGACATGAAGGGGCTTCGCCTCGTCCACGCTACCATGTTGGCAGCAATCGCCCTGAGCCCTGCGGTGTCTGCCACGCCAATCCACAAATTTTGGCTGACTTCCCGGAAATTTTGACCCCACATTTCAACACAGCCAGCCCGAAGCATGGTGTGCTGCACCATATCCTCACTTTCGGACCACTGCTTCACGCCCGCGTCCGCAGGCTGGCTCCCGACAAACTCCAGATCGCGAAGGCGGAGTTTCGTAACATAGAGGCCATGGGGATTGTCCGATGCTCCCACAGCCCATGGGCTTCCTCGCTGTACATGGTGTCCAAGGTCTCCAGGGGCTGGAGGCCTTGTGGCGACTACCGCCGCCTGAACGAAGCCAGCGCTGTGGATCGTTATCCCCATCCCTCACAACCAGGACAACTCCGCCCATCTAGCCGGGGCTAAATTATTTTCCAACGTAGACTTAGTCCGGGATTACCACCAGATCCCCGTGCGACCGGAAGATGTGCCGAAGACGGCTATAATCACCCCCTTCAGGTTGTTTGATTTATTGTGCATGTCCATCGGCCTTATAACGCCCGATAGACACCGTGGGTCGGAGGCTCGACTTCTTGTTCATCTACATGGATGACCTCAGTCACACGCGGCAAGAGCATTGCGCCCACATTTGTATGTTGTGCCAGCGCCTCAACGAGTACGGTCTGGTAATCAACCCTGACAAATGCCAGTTCGACCTGTGTGCCATCGACTTCCTGGGCCACCGGGTAACGCAGCACAGTGCTGTTTATCTACCGGACAAGGTCGAGGCCATTCGCCAGTTCCCACGGCCTTCTACAGTGCGGGGCCTGCAGGAGTTCTTGGAGATGAATACATTCTACCACCGATTTGTGCCAGCGGCAGCAAGAATAATGCAGCCGCTCTTCCAGTTGTTAACCGGTAAGCCATGGGATGTGCAGTGGGATGATGTCACCGTAGCGGCTTTTGAAGGGGCGAAGGAAGTGTTGGATCAGGCACCGATTTTGGTGCACCCGCGGGCCCCCACAGCCCTAACCGTGAATGCCTCGGACTCTGCAGTCGGCGGCATGTTGAAGCAATCATTCAATCACTGGCGGCCTCTCGCCTTTTACAGCCGCCAGCTTAACCCGGCGGAGCAAATGTATCGTTCGACTGGGAGCTTCTCGCCTTTCACGTGGCAGTACGGCACTTTCGGTATTTCCTGGAGGGCCAGGACTTCATCGTTTTCACCGACTATAAGCTCCTCACCATCGCTTTTGTGAAAGTTTCGGATCCCTGGTCAGCTAAGCAGCAGCGCCAGCTTACGTCCATTTCTGAATTTACCACCAACATCTGCCACATCGTCGGAAAATGTAATCTGGTCGCGGACATCTTGTTCTGCCCGGCTATTGCACCCGTTCTCAACGTGGCCCAGGGAATAGACTATTCCGTCTTGGCTGCAGCGCAGCTGGCGGATGACGTGATGTCGGCATACAGAACTGTGATCTCGGGTTTGGTGCTCGATATACCATTGGGTCCCTCCGGTTTTATTGTCTTGTGCAATGTGTCCGATGTTATTGTCTTGTGCAATGTGTCCGATGTTATTGCTCAAGTGGCCTGGTGCCGTCGGATTTTCGACATTATTCACGGATTGGCCTACCTGTCTATCCGGGCAACGGTGGCGTTGGTTGCTGCGCCGCTCATGTGGCATGGGCTCTGGAAGCAGGTCAGTCGTTGGGCCCGGACGTGTATTCCGTGCCAAACATCAAAGGTGCAGCGGCACGTCCGGGTACCAGTTCAGGATTTTGTAGTGCCTCACCAGTGCTTCGACCACGTGCATGTGAATATCGTGGGGCCGCTGCCTCCGTCCAGAGGTATCTCGCACCAACAGACAGTGGTGGACCATTTTAAGCGGAGACCTGAGCTATCCCACTCATGGACACTTCTGCCATGTCTTGCGCTTGCACCCTCGTGGCCCATTGGATCGCCCGGTTTGGGGTGCCGCCGGACATCTCATCCGACCGGGGTGCCCAGTTCAGGTCCGAACTGTGATCCGCAATGGCTCGCCTGTTGGGGACAGCGCTCCACCTTTTTGACTGCATATCATCCCCAATCTAATAGGCAGGTGGAGCGGTTGCACCGTCATCATAAGGACGCCTTGAAGACTTACAGGTCCAGAATGGATGGACGAGTTGCCGTGGGTCTTGCTGGGGATTTGGACCGTCCTCAAGGAAGATTTGGCATCATCATCGGCTGAATTGGTCTACTGCATTCCACTCACCGTTCCCGGGGAATTTATTCCGGCCGCTGGTGGGTCCCGGGAGCCGACGTCATCTGCGTTGATCCGTTTACGGGAGAGAGTCGCCGCCTTGTCCCAACGTCTCGGCATGGTGTGGCTCTGTTCCATGTGCCACTGTCTCTCGCGGACAGCCAGTATGTGTTTCTATGCCTCGATGCCCACAGGTTGCCCTTGCAGGACCCATAAGAGGACCCTTTCGGGTGCTGCGGCAAGGGCCCACGGCTTTTCTGTTTGACATGGGGGGGCCGGCAAGGGACTGTGTCTGTGGCTCGATTGAAGACAGTCCATTTGGACCTTAACGAGCCAGTACAGGTGGCTTAGCCTCGCCATCGGGGGCGTCCGCCGTCCCGGGTTCGTATATACGAGGTCTGGCCGCCTTGTTCGGCTTCCTGTCCGTTTCGGTGCCTCTGGTTCTGGGGTGGTGGAGAGGGGGTCACATGGCGGTCCCTGGTGGTGACCCACGCAGTGCGAACCCTCGGCTCTGGAGGGAATGCCTTGGGTGTGGTAGTAGGGAGCTGTATTGTAGCTAACAATAAAGATTTATTGGCTTGGACAAACTTCGTGTCCCGCCTAATTCTTGACTGGACAATTTCGAGTTCCACCACACTGCATACGATTCATCACAACATTTAAGTAGAAACAAGCTAATTGAAGGAAATTAGAATAATGGGATATTGGATTGAGGCCACTGGTCACGGAAACATTAGCACCAAAGCTCCGTGTCTAGCACCTATTTTTGCATTGTAATTTCAATGTAATTCCATTAAAAGTAATTTAAAATATTTATGAATGGAGATGCTGGATAAAAAAGAATTAGTTCATTACAAATTAATAACCTATTCTACCTATGGAAAGTGAACAACTTCTATGATATCAATCATATAAATTCTTGATCTCAGACTTTATAGTTACAAAAGTCATAACATAGAAGTGTTTGGCTGCACATAATGGCACGAAGGCTTGTGATTAATTACTGGACTATGTTTTCATACCCTTGAACCATCATTCCATGGTTACAACATTCAATCGCCCAAGGAAACTGAAAAAGTTAAGATCCACTTATTAAATAATCCAGGAATCTAATTCAGGCTATATCTGTCTGAAGAAGCGTCTCAACTCGAAACGTCACCCATTCCTTCCCCCTAGAGATGCTGCCTGTCCCGCTGAGTTACTCTAGTTTTTTGTGTCTATCCAGGAATATAAATATTGTGTCAGTAATTAAATTACCCAATGCTGACCATGCCATTTCTCCTCATGCTGTGGCAAACACATTGAAAGTTCTTCCTCTAATCTACCTTTGAGCTTCTTCGATGCCTCTATATCAGGAAAAGGGAACATAATCTGAGATGAGATTTCACCAACAGTGTACGACAACTTCACATACATGAGCAGATTCTTCACTCGACCGCTGGTCACACAAAAGAGGTGAGATGCAATGTCATGCCAGTAAAGACATACTGGGGACACCAATGAGCAATCAACTGAAACATCGATTCTTTAAGGACAAGGATCTTTCAATATTCTGCAATGATCAGTCTAAGTCCATACAATCTAAATTACCAATGAAGTATAGCAATTTTAAGTAAAGCAACACCCAGTATTCTATCCAAGGCAGACAGAATTGCTTAATTTCTAAACGACAGACCCATTTTTAAATAAGACATTGCCTGACCCGCTGATTACTCGAGCTTTTTGTGTCTATCTTCGGTGTAAACCAGCATCTGCAGTTCCTTCCTACCCCGTTTTAAATAGTTGTCCGACTGCTCCAAGCCAAACAACTGCTCATTCAACATTTGGGGACAAACTGAAAATGCTAGAACATTGCTGGAATTTATTGAGATAAATTTCCATGGATTCGAGAGGAAGTAACACACACACTTGACATCCTTCATAATTCCGAAACCACAAATGTTATAAAAACATTCATTAGCATTGCACAACTGTCAAATTATATCATTGGCTGAATTGCTTCACAAATGGACAAAGAGTCTACTATTCGTTCAGAGAGTAAAAGACGAAATCAAAACGCCAGCACTTTTTCTGAATAAAGATAATACATAAAGCATTGTGAGATGTCAATAGAGTCAATTGGTAACATGCCCTGTCAATTGAAAAGCAAGCAAAGCACAGAAGCATTTCTAACGGGATCTTATTGAAATACAGAGGAATTGTGATAAGCTTGAAGCAAACCTCAGTATGGACGCATTTGGGTTCAGGCATCCACATTAATCCAACATCCAATTACTCAAGAATTGGACAGAGGTTCACCTGCACCTCCCCCAACCTCATCTACTGCATCCGCTGCTCCAGATGCCAGATGATCTATATCGGTGAGACCAAGCGGAGGCTTGGTGATCGTTTCGCCGAACACCTCCGCTAACGGTCCGCCAATAAACCAAAAAAAACCCAAAATAAGACCTCCCGGTGGCTCAGCACTTCAACTCCCCCTCCCATTCGTATCCGACCTCTCGGTCCTGGGCCTCCTCCACGGCCAGAGTGAGCAACACCGCAAGTTGGAGGAACAGCACCTCATATTCCGCTTGGGGAGTCTGCATCCTCTGGGCTTGAACATTGAATTTTCTCAATTCTGTTAACCCTTTGCAGTCTCTCCCTCCCCTTCCCACCTCTCCCTCAGCCCTCGGGCCCTGGCATTCCCTCTATCTCTATCTCCTCCCCTACCCTAGTCGCACTAGCCTCTCATTTTCACACCACAAACAGCTTACAATGGCTTGTTCCCTTTATCATCGATACTTTTTTGCATATCTTTCATTCATTGTTCTTTATCTCTCCACATCACCGTCTATATCTCTCGTTTCCCTGATCCCTGACCAGTCTGAAGAAGGGTCTCGACCCGAAACGTCGCCTATCTCCTTCGCTCCTTGGATGCTGCTGCACCCGCTGAGTTTCTCCAGCCTTTTGTGTATACTCAAGAATTATGATTGTTTGGCATTTGGCTCACTCATTATTCTAGAATGTGGGCTAGGGGTCTAGATTGCAAGCAGGAAATGAGACCGGGGTAGACTGCCAGAGCCAGGGATAGGTTCTAAATCCTCAGGTTCAGGTTTGCAGCTCAAGCCAGAGTTTAGAGTGTAGCGGCACCATACGTGGTGATTAAAGCCAGATGTCAGGCAGGTTCAAATAGTCGTTTATTGAGGCTCTACACGTTAGGTTGGTCCGCTAACTATAATATCATTGCTGCTGTCGCTGAAAGAGATTGTTCTCTCGGGCTCAGCTACAGGTGGACTGCAAAGGTCTCGAGGTGATATAACGTTAAACAGCAGGACACGCCCTCTAGCCCATGACGTCATGTGCCAGCCCTCGTACCTCCTGACGAGGGTTCGAGCACAAGTGGCCCGAGTTTAGGCTGATGCCACAAGAGTGTGATATGTCATACAGAACAGAATTAGGCCCTTCGGCCCAATTTGTCCATGCCAATCAAGATGCCTCATCTATACTTGGCCCACCCACCCATGTTCTGTGACTTTAATGCAAATGTTATTCATTACCTCAAATTTTTGTGAAGCAATGATGAATTCCGTAAGGGTGAATTTTCTTTCCCTGAACAATCATAATGCATTGACCAAAGGAACTGCAGATGATGGTTTACAAAAAAGAATCAAAGTGCTAGAGCAACTCAACAGGTCAGGCAGCATCTCTGGAGAACATGGATGGATAACTCTTCTTCAGACTGATTGTCGTGGGGAGGAGGGTAAAAAAAATGGAAGAGAGGTGAGGGCTGGACAAAGACTGACAAGTTAAATGGAAATACTGGTGTGGATGGGGGGGAGGGGGGGAAGAGAGGGAGAGGGGCGGGGGCGTCTGTGGGTTGAAGTTCCCTCCAAAGATCCAAAAAGATTATCTTAATCAACACTTTGATGCAGCACTTAGGGTGCGACTCTGAAAGCGGTGCCAGCTTTCAGTTGAAATATCAAAGCCCTTCACAACATCAAAGGACCAGTAGAACCCATCAATATTCTCACCAATGATTGTCCCTTTATGGAGGTGTGCAAATAATGTATACAAGCAGCACATAAACAGGAAACAACCTCAAGACTCAAGCAGCCTTCAATCAATAAGACCTTTCTAGGCCAACCCTGACGTCATTAACTGGATTTTACTGTACATGTTTTAACCAAATTTAAGCATTTTTATTTGCTATGGTGGATTCAAATGAATTCAAAGTTGAGCTGTACCCTTCCCTGAACAGATGAAGACGCAAGGACATTGAACTGAAACGTTTTCCTTCTTACAGATGCTATCTGATTTACATAGCATTTCATATTTTTATTGCAGATTTCCAGCAGCTACAGGTTTGTGCTTTAAAACCTGTAGACCGACAAGTCAATGAAGTCACAAACAATATTTTAAAACTCGGTTTGAGAAACAATTTTACTATCGACTATAACATAAATTTCTAGCTCTGGTTCAGTAATGTATGCCTGAAAAACTTCCTTTTGTAATGAAAAAAGATACATTGATCAAATTTGAGACAAAGAAAGATTTTGTTTAACTACAAGCCACAGAATTAATTATACAAGGCTCGCGGATTTAAAACTCCACCGGTGAGACAGACGACGATGAAATTTGACAAAATACATAATCCCATTAATAAAATAAAGCACATTCAAACAATCTCTTATTGTCAGATGTAACATCCTGATGCCATTAGATCCATCCATTAAATACAACACATAATACCATTCATTCCTATGACAGCTGTAGACCATGTAACATCACCAGGTCAGTTTGCATCTGTTGTTTAGTCATACAATACCAATACATGCACTGGTTAATAGTACTTCAGTCACAACTGGTCATACCGCATCATGTAGCAGGTTAACAAAAGCAATGGTATGAGACAATTGAAGCATTCATACTCAGGATCACCTTACTAACGTTTAAGGTTACAGTATTGTATGGATGCCAAACTAGGCATCAATTTCAAAAAAGTGAACAATCTTATAGGACAAGGATTCCAGCAATTTGAATCTGCTTTAGATATTTTTGTGTAAAAAAGTGCAAACATACGTCAGAGCTTCGGTAAAATGGCAGAAATGAAGAAGGGAAAGGCATAAATATTTGTTCAAGTATTGTGTAGTAAGTCTTCTTATACAGCCCCCCACGAGTTGCTTTAATTCCCTTTGTGATTCGATGGTGACTCGAGGAGCCAATGAGACCAGCAGGCTGTACAACACATGGGTCAACAGGTGCCTGACAGGAGAGGTAGATGGGTAGTTTGTAAGGTAGTACCTTCCTTTGGCCATTTAAGCTTGAGCTTCTGAATGTGCCTAATGCATAGATGAAGGGTTTAGTGCTAACCCAAAAGCTACAAGTGACCGTGGTTCAGGGATTCCTGGGAGTCAGGAGGAAGCTTTCAAGCAGGTTGCGAGAACATCCTTGAATCTTTGGAAAGGTCTCAGTGTTCAAGCTATTGGCCTACACGATAACACTGATGTTAGTGTAATTATTTGTCAAGTAGATTTGGTAGATTTTGTAGACAGAGCATTGCTCGTACCTCTGGAGTACCTCAAATTGCCTGCTGCATGTAGTTCAGTAGTTCAGATACACATAGAATGGGCAGGGTTACCTGTTACACAAAGGGTTTTATGCCCAGGTGTGAGATTTTTAACTTCAAATAATTCTTACAATGAGGCTGGTTTTCTATTGGTAATCCAGGAGGTCGTCTGTACTTCAGCAGACTGAACCTCAGTCTCCAAAAGTTTGCAAAACACAAACAACATGTGTGCCATGCAGTACAACTACTGAAGCTGGGATAACCTTCGTCTTGGAATAGGGCCAATGTAGGTTCAGGTTCAAGTTCAAGTGAGTTTATTGTCATGTGTCCCTGATAGGACAATGAAATCCTTGCTTTGCTTCAGCACAACAGAACATAGTAGGCACTGACTACAAAACAGATCAGTGTGTCCATATACCATTATATAAATGCACTGATGAAGTGCAAATAACAGATAATGGGTTATTAATGTTCAGAGTTTTGTCCGAGCCAGGTTTAATAGCCTGATGGGCCTGGTCGTTGCAGTCTTGAGGCTCCTGTACCTTCTATCTGAAGGCAGCAGGGAGATGAGTGTGTGGCCAGGATGGTGTGGGTCTTTGATGATACTGCTAGCCTTTTTGAGGCAACAACTGCGATAAATCCCCTCGATGGAAGGAAGGTCAGAGCAGATGATGGACTGGGCAGTGTCTACTACTTTTTGTAGTCTTTTCCTCTCCAGGGTGCTCAAGTTGCCGAACCAAGCCACGATGCAACTGGTCAGCATGCTCTCTACTGTGCACCTGTAGAAGTTAGAGAGAGTCCTCCTTGACAAACCGACTCTCCGTAATCTTCTCAGGAAGTAGAGGCGCTGATGTGCTTTCTTGATAATTGCATCAGTGTTCTCGGACCAGGAAAGATCTTCAGAGATGTGCACGCCCAGGAATTTGAAGCTCTTGACCCTTTCAACCATTGACCCGTTGATATAAATGGGACTGTGGGTCGCCATCCTACTCCTTCCAAAGTCCACAATCAGTTCATTGGTTTTGCTGGTGTTGAGGGCCAGGTTATTGTGCTGGCACCATATGGATAGTGTCTCGATCTCTCTTCTATACTCTGACTCATCCCCATTAGTGATACGTCCCACAACAGTGGTGTCGTCAGCAAACTTGATGATGGAGTTCGCACTATCAACAGATTAGTACAATTCTCATAGGAAAGCCTGCTGGAGAGTGGCAGCTTAAATATTGTAAAACAATATTCTAAAAAAAAAAGTTAAAATTAGAGGCAATTAAGCAGTCTTGCTTGCCTTCCGAGTTTAAAACGATTGGCTCTGTCATGGAACCATTAGGGTTCATTCTCTGTGTGTCAGCATTAAACAAACAATCAGTGGACAGCAAAAAATAATGCAGCTAGTAATACATCACTCAGGACATGAGATGCAATCTATGTGTGGCACATACTGGAGAGGCAAAAGCAATACTATCTCTGCTGATACAAAGATGATTTCAAAATCACAAAATAGTGCTGACATTGAACATTTGGAACAAAAACATTATTTCTTTACTGGGGCTGTAAAAGGTACAGGTGGCTATTTCTGATAATGTTATACAGTTTATAAGATTGGACAGGTGTGGAAAAGATGGCAGTAATAAAGCACAAAATGGGATAAGAGGAATACGGTATATCAGTGATAAGGTGAAGAACATTATGTTTTTGTCTGGAGAACAATGAAAATAGGGGACAAATGGAACAAATAAATAAATGATGTACGGAAGACTGGGAGAATGCATTTGGTTAAGTTGAACAGGAGCAGTAAGGAACCAGTGAAAAGCATGACAAACTTCAAATCGCCTGGGATGCAGACTACCAACATGCAGTATACACATCCACAAAGGACACAAAAGAGACTACAGATGCTGGAATCATGAGCAAAAAAAATAAGGTGCAGAAGGAACAGTGTGCCAAGGAGCATCTGTGGAGGGAAATGGACAAGCCAAATGTACAATTGGCTTGATCACTCTATATCACTATAAATATTAATTTCACTGTGGTGCAAAATGCTGTCCAACTTGTTAGCAATCCAGAAACAACATCTTGTTCTCTCAATTTACACTTGCAAAACAAGAGTGGCACAGAAGCACAGGGGTAGAGCTGCTGCCTTACAGTGCCAGAGACCTGGGGTTTTCGCTGGGTGCTCCGGTTTCCTCCCACACTCCAAAGACGTACTGGTTTATAGGTTAAATGGTTGCGATATAAATGTGTAAATTTTCCCCATTGTGTACGATAGCTAGCGTACGGGGTGATCGCTGCTCGGCGTGGACTTGGTGAGCCTGTTCCCACACTATATCTCTGAAGCCTAAAGTATAACAGAGCCTGGGTATTTAATTTGTTTCCAATATATGAGCACTTGTTCTTAACGCACTGCATTTGAATATGCAAAAATGTAAAATAAATGTCCTGCTTGAATTTGCAGGAAGGCGAGAGGTTGTGAATAATCTGCTGTGAGTACAATTGAAATAAAGAAGATTGCAAACAGATTTTCACCCAGATATGGATACATTAAAAACAGAAGGGAACCATATGTGTGATACAGAATCTACATCATGGGTGTAAGTACCATAGAACATGCTCTTGTTTAGTTTAGATACAGCACTGAAACAGGCCCTTCAGCCAGACTCCACCGACCAGCAATCACCCATACACCAGCACTATCCTACACATTTTTTTAAATCTAAGCCAATTAACCTACAAACCAGTAAGTCTTTGGAGTGTGGGAGGAAACCGAAGCACCCAGAGAAAACCCATTCGGTCACGGGGAGAACATACAAACCCCGTACAGACAGGACCCATAGTCAGGATCGAACCCAGGTTTCTGGCGCTGTAAGGCAGCAACTCTACCACAGCATCCATGCTGCTTGTCAAGTAAAATTGGGGAGCATAGAAACATAAAAAAATAGGTACAGGAGTAGGCCATTCGGCCCTTCGAGCCTGCACCGCCATTCAATATGATCATGGCTGATCATCCAACTCAGTATCCCGTACCTATCTTCTCTCCATACCCCCTGATCCCTTTAGCCACTAGAGCCACATCCAACTCCCTCTTGAATATAGCTAATGAACTAGCCTCAACGACCTTCTGTGGCAGAGAATTCCAGAGACTCACCACTCTCTGTGTAAAGAATGTTTTCCTCAACTCGGTCCTAAAGGAATTCCCCCTTATCCTTAGACTGTGACCCCTTGTTCTGGACTCCCCCAACATCGGGAACAATCTCCCTGCATCTAGCTTGTCCAACCCCTTAAGAATTTTGTAAGTTTCTATAAGAAACCCCCCTCAATCTTCTAAATTCCAGTGAGTACAAGCCGAGTCTATCCAGTCTTTCTTCATATGAAAGTCCCGACATCCCAGGAATCAGTCTGGTAAACCTTCTCTGAACCCCCTCTATGGCAATAATGTCTTTCCTCAGATTTGGAGACCAAAACTGTACGCAATACTCCAGGTGTGGTCTCACCAAAACCCTGTACCACTGCAGTAGAACCACCCTGCTCCTATACTCAAACCCTTTTGCTATGAATGCTAACATACCATTCGCTTTCTTCACTGCATGCTGCACCTGCATGCCTACTTTCAATGAATGGTGTACCATGACACCCAGGTCTCGTTGCATCTCCCCTTTTCCTAATCTGCCACCATTCAGATAATAGCCTATCCTCATGTTTTTGCCACCAAAGTGGATAACCTCACATTTATCCACATTATACTGCATCTGCCATGCATCTGCCCATTCACTCAGCCTATCCAAATCGCCCTGCAGCGTCCTAGCATCCTCCTCACGCCTAACTATACCCCCTGGCTTTGTGTCATCTGCAAATTTGGCGATGTTGCATTCAATTCCCTCATCCAATCATTAATGTATATTGTAAATAGCTGGGGTCCCAGCACTGAGCCTTGCGGTACCCCACTACTCACTGCCTGCCATTCTGAAAAGGACCCGTTTACTCCTACCCTTTGCTTCCTGTCTGCCAGCCAGTTCTCTATCCACATCATTATTGAACCACCAATACCGTGTGCTTTAAGTTTATATACTAATCTCTTCTGTGGGACCTTGTCGAAAGCCTTCTGAAAGTCCAGATATAACACATCCACAGGTTCTCCCTGATCCACTCTACTAGTTACATCCCCGAAAAATTCTATAAGATTCGTCAGACATGATTTACCTTTTGTAAATCCATGCTGACTTTGTCCAATGATTTCACCACTTTCCAAACTCTACTAGTTACATCCCCGAAAAATTCTATAAGATTCGTCAGACATGATTTACCTTTTGTAAATCCATGCTGACTTTGTCCAATGATTTCACCACTTTCCAAATGCGCTGCTATCCCATCTTTAATAACTGCCTCTAGCAGTTTCCCCACTACCGATGTTAGACTAACTGGTCTGTAATTCCCCGCTTTTTCTCTCCCTCCTTTTTTTAAAAAGTGGGGTTACATTAGCTATCCTCCAATCCTCAGGAACTACTCCAGAATCTAAGGAGTTTTGAAAAATTATCACTATTGCATCCACTATTTACGTGGCTACCTCCTTGAGCACTCTGGGATGCAGACCATCTGGCCCTGGGGATTTATCGGCCTTTAATCCGTTCAATTTACCCAACACCACTTCCCGGCTAACCTGGATTTCACTCAGTTCCGCCATCTTATTTGACCTCCGGTCCACTGCTATTTCCGGCAGATTATTTATGTCTTCCTTAGTGAAGACAGAACCAAAGTAGTTATTCAATTGGTCTGCCATGTCCTTGTTCCCCATGATCAATTCACCTGCTTCTGACTGCAAGGGACCAACATTTGTTCTAACTAGTCTCTTTCTCTTCACATATCTATAAAAACTTTTGCAGTCAGTTTTTATGTTCCCTGCCAGTTTCCTTTCGTAATCTATTTTCCCTTTCCTAATTAAGCCCTTTGTCCTCCTCTGCTGGATTCTGAATTTCTCCCAGTCCTCTGGTAGGCTGCTTTTTTGGCCAATTTGTATGCCTCATCTTTAGTTTTTATACTATCCCTGATTTCCCTCGTTATCCACGGATGCACCACCTTCCCTGATTTATTCTTTTGCCAAACGGGCCTGAACAATTTTTGTACTTCATCCATGCAGTCTTTAAATACCTTCCATTGCACATCCACTGTCAACCTCAAGACTCACCTGCCAGTCTATCTTGGCCAATTCGTGGCTCATACCTTCAAAGTTACCTTTGAAACTTGGAGCAAGACTGTATTTCTGTATTTCAAACACATTTGAGTCTTTTTGCACGACAGTGAAATTAGTCGCTATTGTGAATGAAAGATGAAAAAGTTGCTCTAAGTGACACAGCATAAAATGCTAGCTTGCTCAGTTGTTTGTTCAGGTAAGGTGGGCCTGTCATCCTGTTCTGTTGCTGGATGGGAGAAATTTAATGATACAACAATGCATTAAAAACTAGCTTAAAATTAGTTATCAATAGAGTGCCTAAAGGAAAAGTCTTTGTTATTCAGTAACAGGCGCAAGGTGAGCTGGCAGAATTCCAATTATATTTTCATTAAACAAGTAACTGCAAACACCTGGTGTAGTATTAGCAAATCTTACCATACCCAAAAATATGTGCCTATGAATTAAAGCTACATTCAAAAAAACCATGGTACTCAACGATGATGCTCAACCCTTCGCTGACCCCTCCCTCCTCCACAAAACATTTAGGTGGCAATTCTTCTCAAACTCTCCAAAATGTTAGTCTCATGCTATTGTTGTATCTGGAATTTGCTGCATTGGGCCAAGGACTAAACTTATTCACAGCTATACTGTGTACCAGTGCCATTCTAGCAGGCCCATAAAGATACACAAGTTTCTCAGTACTATCGAAAGTGGATGAGGAGGCTTTTAATAGAATCCAAAAGACAGCATAACGTGTTTTCCAGACTACTAATATTGCTGAACATGAACTCATGGAGCAACAGTATATTATCTGTACAATGCCAACATAAAACGTGTTTATCTTCCCTCCACACCCATCTCCCCGTTAATCAATCTAAAGACCCAACCCAAAATGTCACCTATCCTGTTCTCCAGGGATGCTGGAGTTATACCAGAAGCAGAGTGTCTTTTTATTTTGGAACCCACATCTGCCCATTCCTAGTGTCTATCTCAGAGGCTGGACAGCACTCAGCCACAATGTGGTGTAGAATTGTATTGTGTAGGATCATAACCTGTTGAACCTTTTGATATTTATAAAATACTGGCTTCTTATTAAACTCCAGTGCGACTTATTCTAAGAATCTTTAATTCTACATGAATACTAAACTCTGTCATGCTTCACCAGGTCATTATTGACATAAACAAGTTTCTGCTGATCTTTCTTTTAAAAGCTTATGGTTACTGTGGAATGCACCCAACGGCAGCTTGACTTAAGACAGACTTGCCCCTGCAGTACACGTTATCTCCATTTGGTGAATCATATTAACAAATGCTGAATTTTGGCTCACCTCAAAGCCTTTAGTTTATGATGTTTGAAAGCCTGATACAACACAAACCATGTTTATCCAATGTATTCTAAATGGGTCGTTGAAGCAGTTAGTGCTGATGCCTGAAGCAATGTTTGATCAGTACCATAGTACAGCTAGTGAAATTGCTGCCTCACAGTGTTGATGAAATGCGTACAATCCAGCCCCCCAGTGCTGTTCTCCCTGTTATTCCTGTAGGTCGCCTGCTTTTTTCCGTGTGCCCAGGACCTATGTGTTGGTCGGTAAATTGGCCACTCTATTTTGGTAAGTGGTAGAACCTGGGAGGGGGAAATTAATGGGAATTTCGGGAGAGGTGCTAGGAAAAATTAATGGGGAGATGGAATTGCTATATCAACTTGCATGGGCTTGGTCAACTGAATGTCATCCTCACATGCTACTAGGACATATGAAGAACAGAGATGAAAAACATTGATTCTACCTGGCATTGCCCCAGGTCACACATGCTACGTTAAATAACAAAATTAATTCAGTTCTGTCCTGGGGAAGAAACCCAGAAGGCTCCAGAATCCACAGCTGTAACTGCAGCCGATGTAAAAGCTGTTTCAATAGAAGGAACATTTCCGGAGCTTTATTTTTATGCGATAAAATGTTGTCACTAAATTATATGAAAAAGTTAATAAAAGGTATCCAGCTTAATTTGTCCAACTATAGAAATCCTATAGTTATACTAAATTTGTCTACTCCAAAACTGATATCAAAACTTATTTTGGGATATTAATTGAAGAACATGGGAACATCGACCAGATAAATCAAATTGAGATAGTCCAGCCCAAAATAATTAATAGCAGAGCAAGCTATGATTCATCCACTCTACCTTTTATTTACTTTGTTCTTAAATTCATTTTCATTATTCCATTCAGGAGTCCCTGTCTTGTTTGATGTCATGACAGGACCATATGGCCCATTACATAACCCCCATCACTTATATTAAGCGACTGCACTTCTTTCCCATATAATTTGCTAACTTTCTAGTTTCTGCAAAATCTACTCAGTCACATTGCCTTCAAAGTGACATAAATAAAGAAGAATGTCCATTGAGTCTGCCCTTGCTTACTTCTCATTTAATGTCCTTTTAGGTCAGAGTACTGCTGGCTTAGCCTGATAATAAATCTACTTCCACTGCTTCCAGTTGGAAGTGAGAAAACACTGAGTCATTGGCTTTTCTTAACCTGCTCACTTATGTGCAAGAAGGAACTGCAGATGCTGGTTTAACCCAAAGATAGACACAAAAAGCTGGAGAAACCTAGCAGGACAGGCAGCATCTCTGGAGAGAAGGAATGGGTGATGTTTCCAGTCAAGACCCTTCTTCAGACTGGTTGGGTATAACAGAAACAAGAGATATAGACAGTGATGGTAAGAGATGACGAACAATGAATGAAAGATATGCAAAAAAGTTACGATGACAAAGGAAACAGGCCATTGTCAGCTGTAAGCTGCCCTAGCGAAATACGAGATGCTGTTCCTCCAAATTGCATTTAGCCTCACTCTGACAATGGAGGAGACCTAGGATAGAAAGGTCTGTGTAGGAATAGGAAGGAGAATTAAAGGGTCCAGCAACCAGGAGATCAGGTAGGTTCAGGCAGGCTGAGCAAGGGTGTTCTGCGAAACGATCGCCCAGTCTGCGTTTGGTCTCATCGATGTACGAATCCACATCTTGAACAACGGATACAGTAGATGAGGTTGGAGGAGGTGCAAGTGAACCTCTGCCCAACCTGAAAGGACTGTTGAGGTTCCTGTATGGAGTCGAGGGACGATACCGAGGAGACACGAGTGAGGGCCTCATCTATGAAGAAGTTTACTCGAGATAATTGCGAGAGTCAGTGGGTTTGTAATAGATGCGAGAGTCAGTGGGTTTGCAATATTTGCGATAGTTGCGAGAGTCAGTGGGTTTGTAATATTTCCTGTGATGGAGACCGTAAGATCAAGAAAAGGGAGGGAGGTGTCGGGGATGGTCCAAGTAAATTTGAGTGCAGGATGAAAATTGATGGTGAAGTTGATGAAGTCCATGAGTTCTGCATGGGTGCAGGAGGTAGCACCAATGTAATGGAGATAGGGCCAGTATACGCCTGGAACAGGGATTGTTCAACGTACCCTACAAAGAGGCAGGCATAGCTGGGGCCCATGCGGGTGCCTATAGCTACGCCTTGGAAGAAGTGGGAGAAGTCAAAGGAGAAGTTGTTGAGGGTGAGGAGCAGCTCCGCTAGGCAAGTAGAGTTCGGGGATAGCAGTGACGGAAATCGCTATCAAAATATGGAGGGGACCGGGGGACACAATTTCTAGGTGTGTGTGAGTATGCGCACATGCGCACACTCACACACACACGCGAGGCTTTGGAGCTTCAGCTGTGGGCCCTGTGAACGGTAATTACAGCTCAATCCAGCGCTAAATGCAGCGCAACTCTGCCTGTCTCGCCGGGTTAACCTACAGCCCTGCCTGGACTGACGGAATACCAGTCCGGAGCTGTGGAACTAGCGCTGTTTCTCCGCACTGGCTGTAAGCCTGGGCCATATTTCAATTAAGTCCAGGCAGGGCTGCAGGTTAACCCGGCAGGAGAGGCAGAATTGAGCTGGATTTAGCGCTGCTTCTCTGCGCTGGCTGTGGACCTGGGGGCACCGTTCCCGTCTGACTCCCGACGTCTCTGGCCACCCACGAGCGTGGGGGGGGGGCACTCGGGTGGGGATGGGGCAGTTCGGCAGTGATTGCAGCACGGAGAGCTGGCCGGGATCGATCCTGGCTGTGGATGAGGCGCAGGTCTGTGTCCAGGGCTGCTGTTGTGACCCTATGACCTGGGCAGTCTTCCTCCTCCAATCACCACATTCTACCCTTAGTTCCACCCCCCTACTTCCACCTCTGACCAATCATCTCGCTGAATCATCATGTCCCTGCCCCCATTGCCTGCTGACCGACCTCCCTCGCCCAATCGGCGCCCTTGATCAGCAGTCCCACCCCCACTGTCTCGCGGAAAGCGGAGATTTCACCGGGTTTTAAAATCCGGATTACAAAAAATGAGGGGGTGGGGGAGACGTGTCCCTCTTGCGATTTCCGCCTCTGGGGATAGGGCCAGTGTATGCCTGGAACAGGGATTGTTCAACGTACCCTACAAAGAGGCAGGCATAGCTGGGGTCGGGTGAAGGAGGCCACCCCTACGCAGTAATCAATGTAACGGAGAAAGAGTTGGGTGATAGGGCCAGTGTATGCCCAAAACAAAGAGTGTTTTATGTAACCGGCAAAATCATGCGTGACAAATCTTCTGGAATTTTTTGAGGATTTGTTGAGGATTTTTTGTATCAAGTATAATGAACAAGGGAGAGCCAGTGGATGTGATGTATCTGGATTTTCAAAAAGCCTTTGACAAGGTCCCACACAAGAGATTAGTGTGCAAAATTAGAGCACATGGTATTGTGGATAGGCATGGATAGAGAACGGTTGGCAGACAAGAGGCAAAGAGTATGTCCTTTTCAGAACGGCAGGCAGTGACTAGTGGGGTGCCGCAAGGCTCAGTGCTGGGAGCCCAGTTATTTACAATATATTAATGATTTAGATGAAGGAATTAAAAGTAACATCTCCAAGTTTGCAAATGACGCAAAGCTGGGTGGCAGTGTGAGGTCGGTGGGGGGGCGCTGTTGAGTATGGTAGCCTAGCCTGCAGCTGGTCGGCCTTTCATCCTTTTTAAAAATTTTTAGTCTGTCAAAAAGTTTTGTTTTGGAGGTCACACAAAAAGCTGGAGAAACTCAGTGGGTGCAGCAGCATCTAAGGAGCGAAGGAGATAGGCAACATTTCGGGCCGAAACCCTTCTACAGACCCTTGTTTTGGAGGTCTTTTAGTCTTTTTATGCGGGGGATGTGGAGCGGGGGGGAAACTGTTTTTTTTCAGTCATTACCTGGTCCAGAATGCATCTTTCCTCCGAGCCGCATCTTCGCCCCCTCCTCGTGGCCTATCATCTGGATTGGCGCAGCCTTTCCTGCCGGAGACCGGCCAGAGCTTCAGCAGCGGGGCAGCACTGAAGTACCATTGTTGTGCGGCGTGCCTTACTGGGGTAGCCATGTGGAGCTCCGGAGTGCTGGGACTGCCAACTTTAACACCGTGGAGCTGCGTTCTGCGGACCTTCCAGCCGCGGGCGGTTGTGACTTTAACATCGCGTCAGGAGTCCTGGGATCCCTTTGCCGAGGTCCGCCAGTGTTGAATCTCCGCCCAGCTCGGCCTGCAGTCTCCAGTAAGAAGTGGCCGATTCAGAACTCCAAGCCGATGAGAATGTACTTCCGTTCCAACGTCGGAGTTTCGATCATCCCAGCGAGAGGACCTGAACATCGGGCCGCCATAGCGGCGACTGCGGAGGGCTTGAGGCTCCGACCACGGATGAACAAAGAGGAAGGAAGATGACTGAACTTTATTGCCTTCCCTCACAGTGGGAAACGCTGATTCCGCTGTGTGATGTTCATGTTCAATTCTATTGTGTGTTGTGTTCTTTTTATTTAAATGGCTGTATGGTAACCCAAATTTCACTGTACCAATTGGTACAAGGAGGATGTTATGAGGCTGCAGGGTGACGTGGATGGGTTGGGTGAGTGGGCAGATGCAGTTTAATGTGGATAAATTTGGTGGCAAGAAGAAGGCAGATTATTATCTGAATGATGTCAGATTAGGATAAGGGGAGGTGCAACGAGACCTGGGTATCCTTGTACATCAGTCACTGAATATAAGTATGCAGGTACAGAAGGCAGTGAAGAAAATAAATGGCATGTTGGCCTTCATAGCGAGAGGATTTGAGTATAGGAGCAATGAGGTTCTACTGCAGTTGTACAGGGCCCTGGTGAAACTACACCTGGAGTATTGTGTGCAGTTTTCGTCTCCTAATTTGAGGAAGGATATTCTTGGTATTGATGGAGTGCAGCATAGGTTCAGCAGGTTAATTCCCGGGATGGCAGGACTGACATATGATGAAAGAAAATGGGTCAGCTGGGCTTATATTTACTGGAATTTAGGATGAGAGGGGATCTTACATAGAAACATATAAAATTCTTAAGGGATTGGACAGGCCAGATGCAAGAAAAATGCTCCCAATGTTAGGGGAATCTAGAACCAGGAGTCACAGTTTAGGAATAGGGGTAGGCCATTTAAGACTGAGATGAGGAAACACTTTTTCACCCAGAGAGTTGCGATTCTGTGGAATTCTCTGCCGCAGAAGGCAGTGGAGGCCAATTCACTGGATGGTTTCAAGAGACTTAGATAAAGTTCTTTGGGCTAACACACTCAAGGGATATGAGGAAAAACCAGGAATGGGGTACCGATTTTGGATGAACAGCCATGATCACATTGAATGGCGGTGCTGGCTCGGAGGGCCGAATGGCCTACTGCACCTATTTTCCGATGTTTTATTGATCTACCGCAGTTTGTCCCCAACAGGTCCCCATCTCACTGGCCTTGCACTCTTTCCAGGAATATCTGTAAACCAAAGACATCTACGTGAGACTCCTATTTATTGACTATAGCTCCGTCTTCAGCACCATTATCACAACAAAACTCATCTTCAATTTCCTGGACCTAGGAGTAAGCACCCCACACTCCAATTGGAACCTCAGATTATTGGCCATTGAACACAGCGAGAGGCAACAAAACTTAAAATTCAAAGTAAATTTCTTTCCGCGTCTTCATTTATTTTAAATGTTAATGCCTCAGCCCTGTCACCATAATGATTAAGCTTTTAAGTTTAAAAGCTATAGTAAATTAGCACATATACTACTGGCATAAACACAGATGTAAAGGTTGGTGCAGGTGACAACTGACAAGTGTGGCTATGGGTTTGCTGCGGCCTGCAGAGAGAGAATGATCACCAATAACGCCCAACAAGAGGTTCATATCAGATCAACATGACCCAATTTCATCCTTGCATATAAAACAACATTATTAGATGTCCGAAATGTGGAGAATGCATATTATTGGTGTGGAGTGATGAAATGCAACCCAGAAATGACTAATTATCTTCCACCCATGCGAATGGGGCAGGGAAACAAAAGTCATTTTAAACAAAACTAATTTTGAACCAAATTTCCACACCAGGATATACCAAACCTAATGCATCATAGCAGTAGAAAAAAGGAACTACAGATCCTGGTCCACAAAAAAAAGACAAAGTGCTGGAGCAATTCAGGTCAGGTAGCATCTCTGGAGACCATGGACATGCCACATTTCAGGCAGTATAGTATGATGTCCAAGTCATTATGGATATGATGTCCATAAGTCATTATGGTATGATGTCCAAGTCATTATGGATGGTGAGATTATCTTGATGAAGAATCAGAAGAAAGGCATTAATTCACTATAAATGACCCCTTTATATGTGGAATATTAAAAAACAAAACCTAATTTATACCATCAGTCACTATCATCCAACACCATCGAAACCAGTAAAGGTTTCAAATAAAGAGTAAATGAAAATAATAATGCGTGGATTAAATTATGAGTAATAATAACATTATCAAAATAGACCATCTCTTTATATGAATGAATATTAAATTACAGAGATAACTTAAACTGCATATTTTTCAAAGAGAAACTATAAGGCAAAACGATTGCTGAATATTCACTCCAATCTACAGATCCTTTCCCAAATGGTCCACACATAACTGATAGCATGGAACTTACAGTTTAGATTATGTTGTTTAAGACTTTATAACATTTATGTTGTGTTCACTGATAAGTTCAAAGAGTGTATCGTTTTATTCAAATTAAAATCTGAGCATCAATTATCTTCAAAATTAAATGTATTAATTTCACTCCCCAGTTTATTAATTTAGAAAAACTAATTAAACAAGGGTGCTAATTGAATAATATAACCACTCCTTAATTCTGTAATCTTTGGGAGTACTTTAACATGATATTCAAATATTTTTATCCCGAAAAATCAAACTCCTACTTTACAAATCTCCTAACTGAAGAGCCTGAATTTATTTGGTAACATACAGAAGACAGTGAAGAGGTTAAGATGCTCTGTAAGATACCACAAGATATCACCCATTGGAAACCAGAATAAATACTTATGCAATTGAGCTAAGAATTATGTTAAATAAATACAACCAAAACAAGCAGGAGATGCAATTCTGAGATGTTACAGAAAAAATGTTGGAATCAATAAGCAAGTTCGGTATTCCAAAAAACACAAGGAACCATGGGATTTGTTAAAGGTCGAACGCTATAAATAAAAATCGAACGAAACGCTGTAGATTCAGTGAGTATAGTTTGGGTCCGATGTTATTGTCTTTTTTCACTGGGAGACGAGGGGGGGGGGAGACCTGGGGGGGAGGGGGGAGTGGGGGTGGGTGGAGACGACATATGGCCCAGCAGCAACTCAACAGTGGCTGGGGCCGGGCCTGACCCCAACCACGGACGAAATGCAAGCCTGCACACCGTTGCCTAGACTGTTTATAGCTAGTGACCTATGACCTGGGCATGCGCAGTCGGAATACCGAACTCGCTTATTGATCACATTGTCAACACAAACTAAATTAAAACATTCTTTAATCTATTGAAAGGACTTTCAAAGGGCAGAAGCAATTGTTCATCAAGTCGGACAAGATCCTTCATAGTACAAGGTTTAAGACCTGCTTTCAACTCAAGCGGCAAATTGATAAAACTATTAAGTTAAAAGGAGTTGCTATCTGGCTCTTAACCATCTATAAGACAATAATCTACCCATCTGTTTTGTCGTAAAGATTACTAACAGCGGGACACCACACAATTGGAGACAAATATCCAGGAGGACCCTACAATTTCAGTTACATTTTTCCACTAATCGATTGCGTGTTATCATTTGAAAAGCTCCACATAGCCATCACTAATTCATCACTATACAGAAAATATTGAAGCAGCTGCGAGGATTACACAAATATCATTCAGAATCTCCCACATAAGCACAAATGGAAAGCCCGAAATTAAAAAAAAAAGTCATATTACATTTTCATATTAAAATTAAGGGTTCAGTTCAATATTGCTTTTTTGGCGATAAGTGTAATGACCTCAAGAGGTTAAAGTGATATTAGTGCTTTGGAGTAACTTTAGAGTATGCATTATTGAAGTAGATACAATTTATTCTATTAAGTGGTTTGGTGTAACAGCATACTTGGAAATTGCAGGGATTCTGCTCAACAAACCACAGCTGCGATGTTGCAACAACAGAAAACTGAGCATTACTGGTTATCTAGCCAACTGACAAGTGTGTTTAAGGAAAGATAAACAAAACATCATGATCAGTTGAACAGCCACAAATCATGCAAAGTGCTAAAATGGTACTTTAAAAAGGCATGAAATAATCACCACAAAAAAGTGTTAAGCATTTGTTTAGTTTGACAAGGGAAACAAGACAAATGTGTAATGTTGCAACTTTATACATTTCAGCCAGGCCCAATGAGAACACCCTCATCACAGTGCATGCTTGCTAGACAATATAAGCAACTGACAACATCTTCGAGCTCATGCAGAAATTGGTGCCAATTGTGCAAGTAACTGACCAATATTCCCTGAGGAAAACCAAATGGTGTCTATACTATGTTCTGGTCTCTCATAATTATTTTATTACAATTTAAATCACTGTTACTCTGTCCAGCAACAACAACAAATTTTGCAGAAGGTCACACAAAAAATCAAATTTGATGACTGATACTTTTAAACCAATAAAATGGAGAATTTGGACAAGACCCCATTGCTTGACCTAGCTAGCTGTAAAAAACAATAATATATTTGAATATCTCTGGCATCCAAGAACACAGAAATAGTATTTACCAGACCATGTGGGACCCGTTGGGTCCCTGTCACACGGGAGGCCTGGTTCCCCAACGCAATCCATTCCTCCAACGCAATATTCCACCACTCACCCATAGCCCCCACGGGATGCCTGGTCCCCCAACGCAACCCGTCCCCAATGCAATATTTCCACACCACCACAACCGTCCCCCAACGCAACCCTTTTCATCACCACTCACCTGTCCCACAACGCAAACTGTTCCCCAACGCAATATTCCGACCACTCACCTATAGCCCCACCCCAAAAAGGCGTGATAAGGGCTGAATTATGTTAAAAATATAAGAAAATATTAAATGGATTCCTGGGCCATTTTAACAACATATTTAGTCACAAATCAGGCTTTTCTTCCAGTAGATTAATGACAGAAATGGCGAATGTCTGAGCTTGTCCTCGGGGTTGCTGTGTATTGAGTTTGATGAATGACTAAAACATGTGTACTACCATTTGAACGAAGAAATGAATTGGTTTATGAAAAGAAACTTTATCAGCTGCGCAAACTCGGCGCATTTCGCTATATCCCCCACCACTGTATCCCTCCCTCACCCTCTTCACCAGTCATCTTCTTTCCCCTCGCCTATTTTTCCTCCCCTCCCTCACCTCTTCCTCCCTCTCCTTTCCCCTACCCTCAGTCACTCCCTCCATCCTTCCATAACCCCTCTCCCCTCCCTACCCCCCTCCTCACCCTCTATCTGTTTAAATGACATTAAACAACAATCCTCTCCTCGTCCCCTCACTCTCCCTCTGCTTCCAACAATATAACAAATCTCTCATTGCACTGGCAGTCCTGTCTTTGTTAACATTATAACAGTGGAGCACTGCTGCCAGGCAGTTTATATAAATTAGATCCCATTGTGACATCATAGCTGTAACTGCCACTGCAACTTCAAGTCATTTTTCTAAATATAACATAAATCTGAACAAAACTTGATACACCACAGGACAATGGTAAGTAAGGTGTTCCAAAAATTGTAGCACTATCGTGTACCGTTTTTGCATGGCACGAGACAGAGGCACTCGCGGACACACACACACGCTGATAGTTTTAGTAATATACTAGACCAAGTGCAGATCTGTTGCGTCTGTTCCCTAAACGCGCAGTTGCGGGGGGGGGAGGGGGAGGGGGCGGCATGTGGCGTCCTAACCACCCCCACAAATACACTGACTAACCCCCGCCGCACACACCTAAACTGACGCCAAACTACCCCCTTAATATTATATTAATATTATTAATTTGCTCCGTTTACCCCATAACCGCCCCATCCCCTGACGCATAACTCCCAACTCACAGGCGTGTTGAGAGGAGGAGGGGGGGGTTTAGAGAGTGATGGAAGGATTATGAAGGAGAGACAGCGAGAGAGGGGCCGAGACCGAGAGAGAGGGCAAGAGGCAGGGGGAGAGGTGGAGGAGAGGGAGGGGGATGGGGGGAGGATGGGAAAGAGAAGAGAGTGGAGGAAGAGAGTGAGGGGGGAGGATATGGGTGTGAGAGAGGTGGGTCAGAGAGGCCAGGGTGGAAGGTAGGGTATAGGTGAGTGGGGGAAAGGAAGGGTGGGGGTAGTGGCGAGGTGAAGGTGGTAAGGGGAGGGATGAAGGGGGTTTTTTTTAAAGGGGAGGGAGGAGGGGGTTCAGGGGAGGAGGAAGGACGACCGAGGAGAGTAAGGGGAGCGTCATGTTGTATGAGGACTGCCTGTGGTGTTCTAGTCCGTTTTCGCTGGCCGGCTCCTTCCTGTGGCGCTGGCCTTCTCTGATCATGTCCTCGCTGGCTCTGTCGCTGGCTCGCGCTTCTTTGGTCTCGCTCTGCTATCCAGGCGCTCTGCTTCTTTTCGTCTCTCTCGCATCTGCGGGTCTCGTCGATGCCCGCGTCGCAGTGTTGCTCTCGTCTCTGTTTCGATCGTGCGCTCATCTTTTCTCTGCTCCCGCTCAACTTTCGCTCATATCCCGTATTCTCTTTGACGCTCTTTGTGACCTCATCTTTTTACGCGCTCTGTTTTACTCCTCTCTTTTTGTAATCTCTCTCTCTCTCTCTCCGTCTCTCTGACCTTCCATGTCGGTTCCTCTCTCTTTGTCTCTCTCTCAGTGTGTTTCATGTCTCTGCTCTATTCTTTCATTCTCTCTGCTCATGTGTCTTATCTTTCCGAACTCTTTTTTCTCTTGTTTCCGTTTACCACGTGTCTTTCCTAGTCAAACTGTTTTCTATTTACTTTATTCAGATGGTTTGAGTGGTTCCCTATCTATTGTGGTGTGTGTTATGATTTGTTTTTTTTGTGTGTCGTTGTGGTATCTGGGTAGATTGACCGTTTTTTGAGTTAGTCTAGTTAGCCCTGAATCTTCCTTTGGTCTTGCTTGGTCCACTTAAGCTGGCGGTGTTGCTGAGCACCTGCTTCATTTCATTCTCTCTCGTTTAAGAGCTCTCGTTTGTTGAATGCTTTCTCTCGTGCGTCTGTTCTTGAATCTCCTCTTTTTTACTCTTTCCGCTTCTTTTTGCTCTTCTCTGAGTGTGTTCTCTCGTTTGTTGATCTTCTCGGTTGTTGTGTTCTCTTCTCTTGTATCTCTTCACCTATTCTCTTCATTGTTCTCTTCTCCTTGTTCTCTTCTCGTCTTTCTCTTGACGGCTTTTTTTCCTCTTCTCTCTTTTTTCGCTGTCCTCTTGTAGGTCTCGCTCCTTTTCTTTGGCTCTTGCCTCTTGGGTTCCGGCCAGCGTGGTGTGTGTGAGCGTCCGCTTGGTTTTTCTCTTCCTCGTTTTTCATCTTCCTGTGGTTGTCGCGTTCCGCTGTTTTCTACTTCCCTTTGTTTCTCTGTCCTCTTTTTTACTCCTCGGGTGTCTCTCTGCCCTCTTTTTGTCTCCTCCCTCGGTGTGGCTGCTATCCCTCGTGTGCGCTTCTCCCTTCTTTTTTTTCTTCTTTCTCCCCCTTGAGTTTAGTCTACCGGTTGTTGTGGGCTGGCTTGACTTTTTTTTTTCTCGCCCGCTTTTTCTGCTACTCCCTCTTTTTTTCTCTCCCGCTTGGTTTCGCTGGGAAAACAAAAACCACCCCCCGTCGGTTATCGACCCCTGTGTGGAGTCGTCTCCCAGAGTTGGGTCGCTGACATCTGGGTGCTCCTCGCCGCTTAGTGTGACGAGGCAGAGGGGGAGCAGTGCTCGACGGTTTTGCATCTCCGAATTTGTTGTCGCGTGCTTGTCGTCGAGCGCTGAAATGCTCGCCTGGTGTCTCCGCGGCGTCTGTTTGCATTTTTTGTTGCTTTGGTTTCTTCGTTTTTGATGGGTGAGAGTTCGCTAATTCGGTCTCACTGTTGGCTGGCTTGGTTTGTGAGTACTTTACGAGGCCTTGTTTCTCTTCTCTGTGGTACATCCCTTCTGCTTTTTCTCTCGCTTTTGTTGCTTCGCTATTTGTCTCTGCTCTTGTTGTCATTTTCTTCTTCTTGCCCTTAATTACGACCCGTGCTTTTTCTCTTTCTCTGGTTTCGACGTCCTGGTTCTCGTGCTTCCTTGTTTCGCTTCTTTTCTCTCTCACTCTTCTTTCTTCTCTATCTTTAACTATGCCTCTTATAGATGATTAGATTCCGAACTAGTGTGTTGTGGTTTAATCTCTCTTCTTTTTGCTTCTTCGTTGAAATCTCTACTCATTGTTTCTCTTCTCCCTTTCCCACTCATAACCATACCCCTCACTCCCCCCCTCCGACCACCGCCCCCCCCCTTTTCTCTTCCTGTTTTGCTCTTCTCTTTTTCTCTGCTCGTTTTCGCTTCTCGTTTGTTCATTCCTCTTTGTTATCTCTTCTGTCTTTTCTCTTCTCCTTGTTCTCCTCTTCTAGGTTGTGGTTTTTTTGCTCTTCTGCTTTGCTCGGTCTCTTGTTCTCTTCTCGCAGTTTTTATTCTCTTCCTACCCTCTTTTAGAGTTCTCATATCCGCTCCGTGTTTCTCTTTGTGTCCTTATGTTTTTCAGTCACTTCGCTGATTTTTGTGTACTGCTTGAGCCTCTGGGAGGGTACTGGTCCTCGGTTTTGCTGCTTCCATGCGGGTGGGCAGAGTCAGTTTTGGTTAGGGTCTAATTAGTTTCTATCCGTCTTTGGTTTCTCGTCCTCTTGTTTAGTCTCTTGTCCTCTTGTTACTCTCGCGTGGGCGCACTCCGCTCTAGTATTCGTCATTACCGCTTTTGGTGTTCACGCTACCGCTGTTTGCTCTGCTTCCATTCGTAGTGTGCCATTCCCTCCCCGTTTTCTCGCTTTTTGTCTCTCTGAGCTTTGTGCCTGAGTAGTCTATTGCGTCTGGTACCCCTCTTGGTGCGCGCCCTAGCTTGTTGCTTCTCCCCTCTTGTGTTCGCGGAGCCCTATGTTTTTTTTGAGATAATTTTTCCTGTGTTTCTGTCGGCGCCCTCGTTGTATCGCCCCCTCTTGTTTATGTTCCGTCTTCCTCAGTTATGCGGCGTTCACTCTCTTTTTCTGTCTTCCTCGTGTATGTGTTATGTGCTCGGTCCGCTGGTGTGGCGCTATCCTCTTGGTTGGTCTCGTCTGTCGTTCTCGCGTTCTGTAAGTCGCTCTTATAATCTTCGCTCTGTGGTCTATATGTCATTTGTGGTTGTATATCTTGTGTGAGTAATGTCGTTGACTCTCTTTTTCTATGGCTCGGTCTTTTGCTCTTTCTCTTTTTTCCTAAGACATTTGTCTCTTTTGTTTCTCGTCGTCTTTGTTCTGCTTTCCAATTTTCATCTTCTGTTTCTCTTATTCTTGTTCTATTATATTTCTTCTGCTCTTTTCTCTTCTCTTTGTCGCAGCATCTTTTTTCTCTTCCGTCTTTTTTCTCTTCCTCCCTTTTATTACTCTTCTCTTATTGTTATCTTCGCACTGGTTGGTCTCGTGCCTAATTTTTTCTCTTTCCTGCTGTGTTTTTCTCCTCTTCCTCTGTTGGCCCGATCCGCTTTTTGGCGCTTCATCGTTTCTACTCATTCCCTGAAACTCCTTTTTGAGTTGATTGGTATCGTTGCGTTGTGCCATATTGCGTTTTTGTCTCGCCCCTTCTTGTTTGAAGCTTCTCCCTGCTTTTCGGGGGGCGACACTACTGCTCCCATCTTGTTCTCTCCGCTTGTTTATCGTCGATGCCACGTCGGTTCTTGCGTCGGCCCTCTTTTTTTTCACTCCGTTTGTTTTGTTCTCGTGCCCTCGACCCCCGCCTTCACGAAGTTGTAATTAGTCGGTGTGTGGTGTACGGTATCGTGTGTGTGTGCCAAGGTGTGCTGCTATTTAAAAACACAAGTATAAACCGCCAAAAACTTTAACAATAATTCATCGATCATAATAAAACTTGAATTAATTTTACATCACAGGGTACAAGTGTATTATACTAAGGTGGGCCAAAAATCTGTTAGCGCTATCGTGTACCATTTAGCGCCAATACAAACTGGGCAAACAAACGGACAAACAAATAAGATGACAGTTTTGGAAATTATAGCGTATAAGACAGATTAAAAGAAATCCGATTCCTATTTAAAAAAGGAAAAAAGTAACATAGGTGGTTCTCAACAAAGCTGCGTTTTCGCCTCTGATGCACTGTACCAGTGCCACGTCAAAACGGATACAAATTAAACCAACTGATCTCCTGATGTTCAATTTTGCAACATTATAAATTTTCAGCCAGGCCCAATGACAATACACCCCTCAATCACAGTGCATTCTTGCTAAACAATATAAGCAGACTGACAACTCTCATTGACTCATAGCAGAAATTGTGTCAATTGTTAAAAAATAAAAAAAAAAACAACAGAGCGTAACTGCGCAATATTTCTGAGGAAAAACCAAATAGTAGGCTGATCAGCACTCACCATGATTATGGAGAAAATATGAGCAGTAACCTCGTGAAGCATGAATACATGGAATCCCGAGGAAGCCTAGCTCTTCGTGGATTGCATGTTTGTCCACAGGAGCTCTGTATAACAACATTTTCCGTAGAAGCAGCAGAGAATTGGCAAACTGATCAGATTTGTGAAGTACATAGGGGAGTAATTCGCACATCGGCAAACAAAACAAATGTTATGCTGTGCTGCTAATAGGGTTGGTGTAGTTTTTATTGACATAGAAAGACAGATTTACTGTCAAAAGACAAATTCACCCTGAATGTTTGTATCCATATCACCCCATTCCATGAGAATCTAGCAGAGGCAATGCTTTTTTAAAAGAGATTATAATAACATATTTTATTCAATCTCTGTATGGTAATAACTATACAAATCTGTAGAATATTCCAATCTATATTTAATTATTGAGTGAAATGATTTCAAAGTGTATTGAAATATTTCCTGTGGAGAATTGAATCAATGCAATTTATTGTCATGTACCGACATGATGCAATCACGTAGTGGACTGGAAGCCAAGGATCCTCTGTTCAGTGCATGAACATGTTACTGGTAGACATCTTATGGGAGATTGCGTGCCACCTTGGAGGAAGCTCTCTCAAAAGTCAACAGCAGGCACCTTATATAATTAGGCGTCCTGTCTACAACATGCAGGCCCTTATATAATTAGTTTCATGGATACAATCTCACTTGGAAAACATCTCACTAAACCACAGTTAAAATCAAATAATCAGAGGGAGAGATGGTGAGGCATGGGCTTGCATTCTACCTCCCCTTGGTGCAACAACATAACTGTTGCTTCTCAGCTCAAGTGTTCTGGAGGAAGATTCCACTCAAAGCAACAAGCTTTGTGCAGGGGTCAGCAACCTTGTTCTGCATAGGGGCCAGGACGAATGTCTGTGATGGCGAGCCACATCTATCAAGTGCACTCATGGATCCCGCCCCTTCGAGGACGCCACTCATACTCACTCGTCCCCGGCCTATTGACAACCCCGATCCTGACCAAAGATCATAGAGCGGATGTTTGATCCCGACAGTGCAGCCCAGATACAGAAGGTGCGTGGCCATGCCGGCGGCTTTGCGCAGGATGCGGTACAGTAGGAGCTTGGAGATTGGTGCTGTTCGCTCAGCGGCTCCGCCATTGCGCCGCCAGCGCAGGGGCGTACCTTGCAGTCAAACCTAACCACTCCGCACCTGGGCGGCTGGCGGTGTTAACGTAGCAGGCCGTCGGGCCCAGGAGTGTACCAGAGATATGAAAGTTGGCGGGCCGGATAATACAGGGGAGAAAAATAGCCTGCGGCCGATATTTCCGGGGTATCGGGCCGCATTATCAGCCCGGGACCGAATTGGTGTGCCGACCCCTGCTTTAAAGCTATGCCAACTTTCTATTAAATCTGATCCACTCCCTCGAAACAAGTATATTTCAGTCTTAATATCTATTCTTACTTTGAAAGAATTCCAAATGTTTCACAGGATTACTTGTAGAATTTTGGATGTACGCAAAAAAGAGCATATATAAAAATAAATCTGTACACGTGGTGATTTGGTTATCTGAAATCATAGAAACCATTCATTGCTTTTTGGCCACAAATACACCATGAAATTTATCAAGAGAAAACAAAGCTAGTTCTACAAGTACTGCAAGTTAGCTCTTCCAAATGTAAATGCTCACTGCAAATTGCAGTGCTTGTTTTCACAAGCAGGAGATTGCAACACTGGGAAACTACAAGGCAAGTGTCATAATCAGTTATTCTATCAACACTAGTTTTATATGACAATATACTATAAGAAAATCAGAGAGTAGGATGGCTAGCACTTTCCTTGGGCAAGAAGGTTTTCAAACAGCAGGAAGTTAATAAGAGGGTGGCAATTCAACTTTCAGCAGTCGAATATGTGTTTTACCCATTGTAAAGGTTATCATCTAGTCTTAAAACATACCAAATAGTGTTTTTATTTTTTTTACAATAAATGGAGGCAAGCATACTTTACATAGATTATAGTCCAAAACACATTGAGAAAAGGTGATATGTGGTTTCAATTCAAAATTCTACACCATAATTGAATGCTAGAATGTAGTTGGATGTACGGGGGTCGTTTTACCTCAAATTGCTCTTTCTACCTTTTGCAAATGTATTGAATATACTGCAATAAACAAATCTTCAAGAAAGCAAGTATTGCATTTATGTCGTGCCTTACATTCCAAATTCAGCAAATAAGTACATATAGTTCAGCTATAATGCCAAGTTTACATTGTTGGTAAGCAAAAACATTTTTTTTATCAGAAATATCCAGTTCTATAACTAAATGTGTCCAATTAGTGGTGAAAAGGAGGTTAAGTGCTAGAGAATTTTAAGACTCACAGATAACTAGCCCACGCCAGCCCCCCAAAACAGGATAAATCAAAAACATATTCGTAAATAGGTTAAATGTAATTTAATTTTTTGTTACAGCCAGCTAAAAATACTATAAGTGATGTAGGTTAGCAATTGTTTAATAGAAATTAACATTGCAGAAGTGTCATTAGAACCGATTCACTTGCTGATTTTCAATTTCCACCTATGGTGACACTGACAGACGGTTAAGAGACAATAGTGCCTGATTAAACACTGGTAAAGGTTACCCCAGCCCCCACCCACCCACCATCCCATCTCCCACTGAGATCTCCTGTCCCCACCCAGACTGTTTTCCCCTCCCCACCCCACAGTCTTTTCTCTGCCTCTCAATTTCCAGAGTAACTTTTAAATGGTTCTCTGGGTCCTCATTGAAATCTACTTTTAACCAATACAGCCATGTAATCATCGATGGTGTTGTATCTAATTTCCATAACGGTAATGTGCGTTATAATAGAACTACCTGTATAGGCAATTATGGAGCAAATAGGGTGCCAAATTGCACACACTCTAGAAAGAGCAAACTGTAAATGAATACGTGACGTTTCGGGTCGAGACCCTTTTACTTTTGTAAATGCTAAAAAGTATTTACTTTGAGATGTTAGCAGAGAAACTAGCATTGGCCAAGAAACAAAGGGCAAATATTCTCTGCAACAGCAAGGTAGTGATCGTGTAAATAATGGTCGTTTGAAAGGTCTTACTCGTTTTACCCTCCTGCTCTCTCCCCTTGGCCGTGCCATTTTACCACTATTGTATTCAAATTTACTCATGTTTATTAAGAAATACAGCCCTGTTGTTTTCATACAATGTATCTCAGATCATAATACTCAGAGCTCCCGTGGGAACTCAGAGCTCCCGTGGATTTTGAAGAAACAGCAGTAAAGAGAAGCAGGAAAGAGCAGAGATTGGCTATAGCCCGAGTGGGAGGAGAGTTAGAAGCGAGTCAGAGGGGGAAAACAGTTTAAAAAGAGAGGCAAAGCACAGACAGACTTAACTCAGAGCTCCCGTGGATTTTGAAGAAACAGCGGCAAAGAGAAGCAGGAAAGAGCAGAGATTGGCTCTAGCCCAAGGGTGAGGGAGGAGGAGGGGTGGGAGGAGAGTTAGAAGTGAGTCAGAAGAAAACCTTTTAAAACTAAGGCATTTGGTTGTAAATTGGTATATTCGGCATTTTATCAGTCATATAGCAAGACGGCTCTTGGTGACGGCCTTGTGAGTAAAGAGTGAGTCTTTGGCTCGAGAGGTTTTCGCGAGATGGCTGAGGAGCGAGGCTACGCCTAAGCTTGAGAGGACCGAACGCGTGAACTCACACGGGGCAAGATTTGAGACCGTGGTGAGGCCTGCCAGAATGTGGGAGCCCAGGAACACAGGGGAGCCTCTGGCACTACAACTGGGTCAAGTGCGTCCAGCTTCAGCTCCTAAAGGACCGTGTTGGGGCACTGGAGAAGCAATCTGATTACCTCAGGGCCCATACGGGAAAACAAGAGTTTTCTTGGACAGGACCGACAGAGAGAAATCACGCGAGGATACGGGAAGAACCAAGGTGTGTGACGAGAGAAAGGTGGGAATCGAGAGTGCAGAAGAACCCAGGTGCTGTGCCTAATGAAAACAGGTACACCCGCTTGGGAACTGTCCGGGGAGACGATGTTTCCAGTGCGAGCGGCGGACACGTCGGTGGCTCCAATCCTGGAGATGGGACTCGACCGGCGAGACTGACGTTGGGCAGAGCCCTAATGGAGGGTGATTCCATTGTCCGAGGAGCGGACAGGACATTCTGTGGCGGCAGATGAGACACGAGGATGGTCTGTTGCCTCCCTGGTGCCAGGATTCAGAATGTCACGAGCCGAATTCAGAACATCCTCGAGAGAGAAGGTGAACAGCCGGCAGTAGTTGTGCACATAGGCACAACACTGAAATGCTGGACTCCTAGGGTGGTTATCTCTGGATTGCTTCCAGTACCTCGTGCTAGTGAGGACAGGAACAGGGAGGTAGGGGGTCTGAATGTGTGCCTGAGGGGCTGGAGCAGGAAGCAAGGATTTAGATTCATAGACCACTGGGATCTCTTCTGGAGTAGGGGTGACCTGTACAAAAGGGATGGGTTACACCTTAACTGGAGGGGTGCCGACATTCTGGCAGGCAGGTTTGCTAGGGCTACACGTGTGGGTTTAAACTAAATAGTGGGGGGGGGAGGGATTGATAAGTTGGGAGTATAAAGATAGAGTTGAAGGGGAAGTAACTACAGGAAAAATTACAAAAGATTCTCAAATTAATGGGAAGGAAAGCTCGAGAATGGGCAACAGAGTAAGGTCAGGGTCAATTGCGAGCGGTGGCGGGGGGAAGTGAATACGGATGTTACAAAAGTGCTGTATAGATTGCGCAAAGTATAATGGAATAAAGTGGGGCGAGCTAGAGGCTCAGTTAGAAACTGGCCAGTATGATGTTGATTGAATTACTGAGACATGGCTGCAAGAGGGCCAGGGCTGGGAACTGAATATTTCAAGGGTATACTCCTATCGAAAAAACAGACAGATGGGCAGAGGGGTGGGGTTGCCCTGTTGGTGAGAATGAAATATCAGTCCCTTTGCAAGGGGTAGACATTGAACGGGAGAGGTGGAGTCAGTATGGATAGAACTAAGGAATTGTACGGGTAAAAATACCCTAATGCGACTAATCTACAGGCCCCCAAACAGTAGCCTGGACATAGAGCGCAAGTTGAATCAGGAGTTAAAATTGGCATGTAGCAAAAGTAATGCTGTGGTTGTTATGGGAGATTTCAACATGCAGGTAGACTTGGAAAATTAAGTTGGTACTGGACCCCACGAAAGCGACTTTGTGGAGTGCCTTCGTGATGGATTCTTAGAACAGCTTGTATTGGAGCCTACCAGGGAGAAAGCAATTCTGGATTACTGTTAAGTAATGAAGTAATGAATAATAAGGATATGATAAAGCACCTCGAGGTTAATGAATCATTAGGAGGCAGTGACCATAACATGGTCAGGTTTAATCTACAATTGGAGAGGGAGAAGGGTAGATCGGAGGTATTCAATCCAGTTGAAGAAAGGGGACTATGAGGACATGAGGGAGGAGCTGGCCAAAGTTGACTGGAAAGATACAATAGCAGGGATGACAGTGGAACATAAATGGCAGGTATTTCTAGGAATAATACAGAAGGTGCAGGATCAGTTCATTCCGAGGAGGAAGAAAGATTCCAAGGGGAGAAAGGGAAGACCATGGCTGACAAGGGACGTCAGGGACAGTATAAAAATAAAAGCAATAAGTACAACTAGCAAGATGAAGGCGGAAGAAGAGGATTGGGTAATGTTTAAAGAACAACAGAAGATAACCATAAAGACAATATGGGGAGAAAAGATGAGGTTTGAAGGTAAGCTAGCCAAGAATATAAAGCAGGATAGTATAAGCTGCTTTAGGTATGTGAAGAGGAAAAAATTAGTTAAGACCAAAGTTGGACCCTTGAAGACCGAAAAAAGTAAATTAATAAATTCACCTTTTTCGGTCTTCAAGGCTCCAGCTTTGGGGAACAAGGAAATGGCAGATGAGTTGAACAGGTACTTTGGATCTGTCTTCACTAAGGAGGACACAAACAATCTTCCTGATATAGTAGTGGCCAGAGGATCAGGGGCGACGGGGGAACTGAAGGAAATCCACATTAGGCAGGAAATGGTGTTGGATAGACTGATGGGACTGAAGGTTGATAAATCCCCAGGGCCTGATGGTCTGCATCACAGGGTACTTAAGGAAGTGGCTCTAGAAATCGTCACCAATGGATGCATTGGTGATAATTTTCCAATGTTCTATAGACAACTGCAGAAGGACCTCTTTGCTCCTATATTCAGTTGCTGTGGATTGGAGGGTAGCTAATGTTATCCCACTTTTTAAGAAAGGAGGGAGAGAGAAAACAGGGAATTATAGACCAGTTAGCCTGACATCGTTGGTGGGGAAGATGCTGGAGTCAATTATAAAAGATGAGATAGCCAAACATTTGGATAGCAGTAACAGGATCGGTTCGAGTCAGCATGGATTTACAAAGGGAAAATCATGCTTGACTAATCTACTGGAATTTTTTGAAGATGGAACTAGGAAAATGGGCAAGGGAGAGTCAGTGGATGTAGTGTACCTGGACGTTCAGAAAGCATTTGATAAGGTCCCACATAGGAGATTAATGGGCAAAATTAGGGCACATGGTATTGGGGGTAGAGTGCTGACATGGATAGAGAAGTGGTTGGCAGACAGGAAACAAAGAGTAGGGATTAACGGGTCCCTTTCAGAATGGCAGGCAGTGACTAGTTGGGTACCCCGCAAGGCTCGGTGCTGGGAGGGAGCCATGCAGCTATTTACAATATAACATAATGATTTGGATGAAGGGATTCAAAGTAACATTAGCAAATTTGCAGATGACACAAAGCTGGGTGGCAGTGTGAGCTGTGAGCAGGATGCTATGAGAATGCAGGGTGACTGGACAGGTTGGGGGAGTGGGCAGATGCATGGCAGATGAAGTTTAATGCGGATAAATGTGAGGTTATCCACTTTGGTAGCAAAAAAAGGATGTCCGATTACTATCTAAACGGCATCAAGTTGGGAAAAGGGGAAGTACAACGGGATCTGGGCGTCCTTGTACATCAGTCTATGAAAGTAAGCATGCAGGTACAGCAGGCAGTGAAGAAAGCAAATGGCATGTTGGCCTTTATGACAAGAGGAATCGAATATAGGAGCAAAGAGGTCCTTCTGCAGTTGTACAGAGCCCTAGTGAAACCACACCTGGAGTATTGTGTGCCGTTTTGGTCCTCTAATTTGAGGAAAGACGTTCTTGCTATTGAGGGAGTGCAGCGTAGGTTTACAAGGTTAATTCCCGGGATGGCGGGACTGTCCTTTGCTGAGAGAATGGAGCAGCTGGGCTTGTACACTCTGCAGTTTAGAAGGATGAGAGGGAATCTCATTGAAACATATAAGTTTGTTAAGGGTTTGGGCACGCTAGAGGCAGGAAACATGTTCTCGTTGTTGGGGGAGTCCAGAACCAGGGGCCACAGTTTAAGGATAAGGGGTAAGCCATTAAGAACAGAGACGAGGAAACACTTTTTCTCACAGAGAGTGGTGAGTCTGTGGAATTCTCTGCCTCAGAAGGCGGTGGAGGCAGGTTCTCTGGATGCTTTCAAGAGAGAGCTAGGTAGGGCTCTTAAAAACAACAGTCAGGGGATATGGGGAGAAGGCAGGATCATGATCAGCCATGATCACATTGAATGGTGGTGCTGGCTCGAAGGGCCGAATGGCCTACTCTTGCACCTATTGTCTATACCTTGGTAAGTAAAAGTAATCCTCACTTTACCTTTTGTTCTTTTAAAATCTGCACCTGCATGTTAACAATATTCCAGCCACTGAACTAATTATTTCCTTATCCAAACCCTTCAGTTGTGAACACCAACATTAAATCATCTCAATCCCATAAGCCTTACAAAGGAAGGTACAGCATCTGCAGTTCTTTCTTAAAGGGCCTGTCCTATTGCAGCGACCTAATTTGCGAGTTTAGAAGAGTTTGCGCTCAACTCAAACTCGCAGCATGATCGACACGTGGTCCTAGGAGGTCCTTGGAGGTCATTGGAACTCTCCTTCATGCTCGAGTGAAGTTCCCGCATATCCGCGGCCTGTTTGGTCGAGGAAAAATTTTCAGCTTGCTGAAAAAAAATTTCCGCGAGTAAGAATTGGTTGGGATGTTTCTTTTGAACTCATAGTACAGTGGAGTGGGGTCATCGCTGGTGTGAATTTCACACAGCGCTCCCCCACTTTCCCTGCCCCCCACGTGTGTGTGTGTGTGTGTGTGTGTGTGTGTGTGTGTGTGTGTGTGTGTGTGTGTGTGTGTGTGTGTGTGTTTGCCTTACAAAGGATATCAGTCTGGAAAATCTAGTCTATGTTTATTCCAAGACCACTCCACGAGTGAGGTGCGCAATAGAACACAGAACTTGAGTTATTTATGTCATGATTTATGACCCATTTACAGAACCTGTTTTTAAAAGCACCCATCAACTTCTTCTTGAATTACCAAAGATTCATGTCCTGTGAACTGCTAGGCCTTTTTGTTCATACTCCTCCTTAAAAAGTTATCATTTAGTGGGTGCTATTCCTCTTAATTCTCACCCCAACTCCCAAAAATTGCATCACCTCACATACATTTTACCAACTGTATATGTACGCATTTTCCCAACCTGACCTCTGAAGTTTGTTCATATGTTCCTCAATGTTTAACTGCTTTTCCAAGCTTTGTGATATCTGCAGCCTATGAAATCATACTCTGACTGTCCAAGTCCAGATCACAAATAGATATCATAATGTAATTCTGGTTCCAGTGCTCACCCATATCATTGTTTACATCTCTTCCTTCTCCTGTATTTAAAACCACCATTCACCAGCTCTCTTCCCCTCCCTCTACCAATTTGGTATCCACACCACCACTGCTCCTTGAACTCTTTGCTTCAATATCCCTTAATGTCACTATATGGCACCTTATCACTTCTGAAAGTCTATACTGACAACATCAATCATACGACCTTCAAACCTCTCTATTAATCAACGAAGAATGTAATCAAGCTTGCAAGGCATAATTTGCATTTAACTGACCCTTGCTGGCTGCAAGTTTATTAACATGCGTCTTTTTAACTGGAAATTATTTTTTAACTTGGATTAGTGGATTTTAAAACATTTCCCACACTGTTCTCGTCGCCCTATTGAAACAGGTCCTAAGAATGCAAATTCTTGAGGAGTAACTCACAACATTTTGGACAATGTACAAAGTGTTTTAGGAATAAAGAACTACTGTGCGAATAAAGACACATGGGAAATCACAAGAAGACTCATGAAAGTACAGTTTCAAAGGGAGTACAGAAACTCACCACAGACTGCATAATGAACAAAATAAACCTTTAAGATACACAGAGCCACCTCAGTAATTCCATTGCTTAGCTTCCCAAGGAATTATGTTGCTCTTTCAAGTCTACATAATTAATCGTATATGTATAATTTTGGAAGATTTAGAAGTAAGACTGAGACAATCTTGAAATCTCTCACCCCTATTTCAGACATATTTATTATGTCCAAAGACAAAATAGGCTTCTATTTAATTAGTAGCTTTCAAGATTTCCAGCAGAATTTTTCACACTCATTTAAGTTATTTTGAACTTTGGTACCATACAATAACAATTATACAATATAAATAAACATCATTAAGCTTCAAGTATTAAGGGCTGCACAGTGATACCTTCAATTTTGAGGGTTAGGAGAGGAGGAAATCCACACATTATTCATGATTAGTGGAAAGAGGGATCACACCAAAGACATGGCTGGTGAGTTGCAGGCCACAAGAAAGGGAAGTGTCCATTGCATACAATGCCAGATCATGGGGCCGGCGTCACAATTCAGGGAGACAGCGGAGGGTCATTATGTGAAGGGGTTGGGATTGAGACTGATATGAACGGTTGGATTTGTGCACTGCACAAAGAGTGAAGGACAACTTAGGGACTTACCTGGTAAGGCTCCCAATCAAACACAACAGTGACCAACGATGGGGCCAATCTTACACGACAACAGTTTAAATGCAATTAAAAATCCTGGAGTTTAAACTAAATTTGATCTCTGTGGTGCTGACTTTGAAACTATCAGAATGCCATTAAAACCCTCTGGTTTACTTAATGTTCTTCAGAAAAACGTAACGTGCCATTGTTATCTAATGTCTTCTTATGGCGACAGAATAACCAAGTTGGAAAGGTCTGAAGAAGGGTCTCGGCCCGAAAGGTCACCTATTTTCTTCGCTCCATAGGTGCTGCCTCACCTGCTGATTTCTCCAGCATTTTTGTCTACAACCAATTTGGAAAAGTCTGTACTACCTCCTCAGCTCAAGGGCAATTAGAGGTAGGCAATAAGTGATTAAACACTGATGTCCACACCTCGTGAACAAAATAAAAATCCATAAATAACAATGCTCCACAGTGTTCCAAGGAAATGACGTCACCCTATGTGCTCTTGGTGTGTAGATTGAGTCTGGGCACATAGGTTTACAGAGCCGAGAAGAAAGAGAGAGATATGATCCGACTCATAATGGTCAGTATCCCACTTCACTGAGAAAAATAATTGATTTCAGCCACACAACACCGGAAAAAAGAATGTTGTGTGATTAGATTTCCAGGCACTGAAGAATTAATCTGTTTTGATCTTTCTTATGTTGACAGATAATCATTTCCATTTTTATTATTAAATCTCTGCATTGTCAGCCTATGATCACAAGAGTTACAATGCAGTAGACTCTATATACCATCCAACCTACTCCCTTCGAAAGACTATAAATAATCAACACACACAGGAATTGTTCCACAAGTGTCTCAAAATAAAGAATTAAGATTGAAATGAAAATACATTTCTTCATTAATGGTCGTGAATCTTTGTAATCTTCTCACTGGAAGGCTGTGATGACTGTCATTGATTGCATTCCAAATAGAGACTGATAGATTTCTTGACATAAGAGGATTTAAAGGAGATGGAGATAGGACTGGCAAATGGTGCTGAGGCAATCATGTTTTTGTGGAATGGCAGACAGGCTTAAGTAGTGGGAGAACTGGGAAGGGGAAGGGGATGGAGAGAGAAAGCAAGGGCTATAGAAGTTAAAGAAGTCAATGTTCATACCGCTGGGGTGTAAACTACCCGTGAAATATAAGGTGCTGTTCCTCCAATTTGCGCTGGTCCTCACTCTGACAATGGAGATGGGAAGATGTGGTCAGTAGTGGCATCCCATTGGAGGATTATAAGCTGTATGCGACAACTGATGGGGTGGAAGGAGATCTGTCCCTTTACCTCCCCCCTCGAATCCAATACCTCACCCAACAGATGAGGCAGAGGTTCACTTGCACCTCCTCCATCCTCATCTACTGTGTCCGCTGTTCCATATGGCAACTTCTCTACATCAGCGAGACCAAGCGCAGGCTCGGCGATCGTTTCACTGAACACCTCCGCTCAGTCCGTCTTAACCTACCTGATCCCCCGGTGGCTCAGCACTTCAACTCCCCCTCCCATTCCCAATCTGACCTTTCTGTCCTGGGCCTCCTCCATTGCCAGAGTGAGGCTCAGCTGAAATTGAAGCAACAGCACCTCATATTTCACTTGGGTAGTTTACACCCGAACATTTGTGCGCGTACGTCAACATGCGATGCCACCCCCTACGTCCCAGAAACATTGACTTCTCGAACTTCAGACAGCCCTTGCTTTCTCTCTCCATCCCCTTCCCAGTTCTCCCACTAGTCTTACTGTTTCCGACTACATTCTAAATCTTTCCCCCTCGTCCCCCCCCCCCCCCCACTCCCCTGACATAATTCTGAAGAAGGGTCTCGACCCGAAACGTCACCCATTCCTTCTCTCCAGAGATGCTGCCTCACCCGCTGAGCTACTCTAACATGTTGTGTCTACCTTCGATTTAAACCAGCATCTGCAGTTCTTTCTTACACATGGTTAATGGCCCGATGGTTACAGGGACGAAGCTGCTCCTGAACCTGGATGTTACGGTTTTTAAGCTCCTTTACCTTTGTCCCAATGGCAGGAGTGAAATGAGAGTGTGGCCAGGCTGGTGTGGGTCTGATGATGCTGGCTGTCTTTGAGGCAGCGACTCCTGCAGAACCCTTCAATAGTGGGACCACAGATTAAAGCTGACAGAAAAGAAAATGCAGTTTGGGGATGAGGGCCAGAACTTGTGATGACCCACTGTTGCTAATAAAATGTGCTGTGTATTTATTACTGTCGGGTATGGTTCTTGACATATATTTTCATCTATAAGATTTGGGAGTCATCACCAGGGGCAGCATATTGCTTGCTTGACCTCGTGGAGTTAATGATGTGCTGTTTTTCAACAGCTGCAGCTTTGTGGAGAAAGTTTGGTCAGGCATGATGTCTGAAGAAGGGTCACAATAGGCAATAAACAATAGGTGCAGGAGTAGGCCATTCGACCCTTCAAGCCAGCACCGCCATTCAATGTGATCATGGCTGATAATCCACAATCTCGACCCGAAACGTCATCCATTCCTTCTCTCCAGCGATGCTGCCTGTCCCACTGAGCTATTCCAGCATTTTGGTTTAAACCAGCATCTACAGTTCCTTCATACACATGTTGTGGGATATTGGCACAGTGAGGATGATGCTAGGGCAATATATTCTCAAGTCATCTTGCTGTGTTACATGGAGGGTAGCCTGTAGTATTTGGCCTTACCATTGGCCTGCTACCTTTGACCTCCTCATTGGAAAAAGCCATAGCTTTTCGATGCATGGCAAGTTGCTGCATACTAAATGGTCATTTTCCAATCCAATTTTGACATATCATACAAGTAAGAAGGAGCCAAAGGATGAGTCACTCAAAAAAATAAACCCAGCTTATCCTATGGCCACAGAACTGATGTAATTGTCCAATTTAATTATCTTGTATTGAAGCTATGCTGATCTATCTACATTACAAAAATAAATAACAAATTTAGTACCATGTCCTCGTTGCACTAATTACATTGTCGTTGGAGACATACAGCTGTTTATGCCTATGGTACATCAATACTTACATTATTTCACAATGCTTAATTTATCCAAGAAGGGACAAAATCCAGATTTAAAGCAGGCTTAAACACAAATTGACCTGCAACATTACAAATAACCAAAGCCAGAAGTATGAAGGCTATTTTAATATCCTGCAGAACATCCTGTAAAAATCCATATTAATTTTTATCAATTGCATTTAAGGAAATAAAACACAGAAACCAAACAATTATCCCACAACGTATAATACAGAGACCTTTTAAAAATTACCATAATTATTTATGAGAAGTAACTATTGGGATTATGAACGAATAATCTATTAATAAAACCTTATCGGGCAGTCAGTAGATGGAGCACTGACCAATGCTGAGCAAAAAGTGAACTATACCAGGTTTTAAAGCAAAAATTAAAAGATGTTTTATGCTGCAATCCTTTTTAGTTTAGAGATACAGTTTGGAAACAGGCTCTTCGGCCAAACAAATCCACATCGTCTATCGAATAGCCATTCACACTAGTTCTATGTTATCCCATATGCCAATCCTCTCTCTACACAGTAGGAGCGATTTACAGAGGCTAATAAATCAAATCACGCACATCTTTGGAATCTGAGAGCAAACTTAGCATTGAAGTGACCACAGTGAGAACATGCAAACCCCACACAGACATCACACGATGTCATAATCAAACCCGGGTCTCCAACACTATGAGGTAGCAGTTCTTCCAGCTGCACCACCATGCTTTTATTAAGTAACTGGTTTAAGTGATGTTATACCTGAATAACCAAAAAAATCTTATTTAGCACTAGCTGCTGTACCCAGCATTTTTAAGCTTATTAGTGTGGGAATCATAACGCCTGCATTTATTTCCATGCAATCATATTTTAGAACACTCCTTGTAAATCTAAATTAACTTTCTAATTATTCAATGTATAATATGATTAGGGTGTTAAAATTACTAAAGTTACCAAAATAATACACTAAATTAAGGTATGTCAAAATTAAATTTAATATAGTTCTCTTGAGTATGAACCCATGTGCAATGTGTAAATATACCTAATTTCAATGAAGTGTTTCAGTATACACAATATTTTTCTATTTTGAATCCAGTGTAAAAAATGTATATACATTTTTTATCTCCATCTTCAGAGCAACCAGCATATAAGGTGACTACAAGAAAAGCAGAGTTTCAAATATTTAGTGCAACAACTTTTAATGATTGGCTTTGTTAATGCTCGTAGAAAAATTCAACAGGGAACTAAAGTCACTTAAATTGACATGGTAGATCAGATGAAATAATTGGCATCTGATGGATGAGACAATTCCCCAACAACATTATTGTGGCCTCAATTACATGTGGTAATAAATTTTGATCTGATCATCTTGTACTGGTGCATACTAATGATGGCTCCAAATTCCTGATTGGAGCTCTTCTTTCAAGTTCAGGATTATGTAATAGCAGACCAGGTGATGACAGAGTGCTTAAAAATTCAAGAACACAATGTACAGCCTCACTACTGTCCGTCACACTGTCAATAGATGTATATTGTACAGGATGTTCGGGAAGCTTCAGCAGGTCTTCATGTCATGCACTACATTATTTTCTAGTACTAAAATCGCTCTTCAAGCAACAATTGATAATTCAGAGTGTAGAGGGACACTTGGGAAATCAGCTTGCATGAGATCATGAAGTGATGTCACAATTCAGACTATTTTTCATCAAAATCATTTCTGTTGTGTCTTAGCATTTAATTGCCCCATTTTCCAATCTGAGTAAGCTCAAAAACAAACTCCCTCGCAGATGCATCACCTGTCAAATGTGCTTCATATTTTTTCCAAGCATATGCGTTAATGTTTTCTGAAATATATGATGCTTTAATAATTGCTTTCAATTCATCTGCTTTCTTACTTCAGGGAATTAGCATTTGATGAATATCTCCAGTCGGCACAAAAGTAACACCTCCCATTAATTTATTATTGTGTCTAAGTTCTTACAACGTTCAATCTAACACTTTAATGGCTGTTTTGTGAACCGTTGCACATTGATTCCAGACATGATTACAATTTCTAGAATTTTTTGCTTTCTCGTTTCCCAACCAACGTTACATGTTGGAGTCTCCATATTTGTCGACTTTAAAGGCAGTTTAAAAGAGAAATGTGCAGATTCCCTAATGTTTGATGATGCCACGGCCAGGAACATCGTGTTTAGTCTTCAAACTTTGGTTAAAAGTAGATTAATATGTGAAGTCTTTCCCATTCCACCAGAAGCAACAAAAAGAAAATCCTTGGTCATTGTAAACAGACTGTTTTATAATATCCAAGGAATTTCTTGGGTATCTCATAAAATGTGTCTCTCTCTCTCTATGATGCATAAATCGCAGCAATTTTCATGCGAAAACTAAATACACAAATACTTAGTTTCTTTTTATGGTTCGGGCGTATCAAAAGTACTTGTCAGTTCTGACCAAATATTTAATTCCTCAAACACAACTCTGGAAAATCAATTTTCAATGGGAAAAAAACATTATGCCCCCCTTAGGCTCCAGATGGCCATCTGTGGAGATTTAGAAAAACTGGGAGTGTTGTGCACATCTTTATGCTAAGCCTAACTTAAGTGTTAAATTTCAGATTTCTAAGTGGTTTTGTTACTGAATTATGCATGGTACACTCACATCATCCTTATGATACTCTGCAAAATACTATTTTATTATAGACAGGTCCACCACTGATTTTCCGGCACCCTTAGTTCCAGAGTCTTGCCATTTTTCGGACCAACAGGGGTCACGTAATAATGATACAATTAAACCACGACTTATACCCCTCCCATGTCTCTAAGGCACCATGGACTGCTAGAAACTTACAGTAAATAAAACAAATATTAAATGTAAATTAATTTTACAGCAAAATTTGCATTTCTTGCAGGTTCATGAGTTGCCCTCGGAAGTTCCGCTAACGGTCGGATCGGCGGCCGCCTGTGGGGTCGAGGTGCCGCTTTCCCAGCAGTTACGCCCGTTTACCCAATATTTCACATTTCTGTCGAAAATGTGGGTGGGCACGTGCTCCTGCCGCCCCAGCCGTCCAATGTTTGCCTCTGAGAGGAGTGCATCGGTACTGAAACGGTCCGCCTAGGCAGCTGGGAGGCCATGATACTGGCCCACAAAGTCGGTCTCGGAAATAGACTATAGGAACGGATCCGCCACTCCGGCCAGCGGATTTCCAGTCTCCTAGCCACAGAGGGCAAATTCAACCTGCTGATCAGATGTTCGGCCGCAGAAATTAGCTATGGGGTTAGATCCGCCAGCTCCGGCCAGACCAAAGTTCCAGAGCCCTCGCCACAGGAGGTAAATGCGACAAGCTAATTGGCCGCCTCACCTAGTATAGTCGCCACATTTATGTTTTGTTGCTGCATCCAAATTAAGGGTAGTTTTGTGCAAGGCAGCCATGTCATCAAGAAACAGTAACCATCCACAGCAATTTATCATACACTCCTGGAAGGCACCCAAGAGATTTATTCCATGCAGGAAGGAACTGCAGATGCTGGTTTACTCTGAAGATAGACACAAAGTGCTAGAGTAACTCAACGGGTTAGACAGCTTCTCTTTTAGAAGAGGAATATGTGACATTTTGAATGACAGAACGGTTCTGTACCTTTTCATACCGCCAATTCTCCTCTCCCCTGACTCTCACTCTAAAGAAGAGTCTTGATCCAAAATGTCATTTATTCATTTGGTCCGGAGATGCGGCCTGACCTGTTGAGTTACTCCAGCATTTTGTGTATATTTAAGAGAATTATTTCCGTCATACTTTTTTTGACTTGGGCGTCAAAAGTGCAAACAATGTCACCACATCTCCGGTACAATTTCGAAAAAGCAAAATAAAGCAGAAGACCGTGGCATTATGGTGGGGGTTACAAAGCAAATTAATTACACACTAAATTCTGGATGATTTGTCTCACATAGTTTATTTTACTGAATTGATCAAATAAAACCCATCAGAAGCTTAGTTTTTACAATCTGTTCAAAATATCAAGTTATTTTTAAAAGGTGTTGCTAAGATCAAAAGTATTCCATCACATAAATTTAAACCAAGTACAATAGCTCTGAGAGTACACAACCAGCAGGTTCAAACTCAGATTCTGAGAAACATATGCCCCTGGCCCATATTTGGATCAAACTACGATCAGTTCTGCACTCTAATTGTCAACATAGACAATATAAAGTAAAAAAACCCATTCAAATGCAACTCCAAGCAAAGGAAACGCAAGTTAGAGCCAAATAGGCAAATAACCATCTGCAGGTGATGATTCCAGTACCTGGTTTCACATTGAAGGAAAATTGAACCCAAACATTTCTAAAATAGAAACTGTTGTTCTTTTCACATACATCCATAATATAAATCATATTTAATGAATCTGTGGAGGAGAGGTTTGGTGGTGATGCTTCTCTCTCATTTTGTTTCATATTAGGACAAGGCTTGTGAAACATTTTGATCCGTGAAATCAGAAAAGCAAATGATCAATGCTGCACAGCATCCGAGGCAAAGTAGGGAGGGTGAAACAGTGATACATCTTTGCCTGATACATTTTAAACTCCAGACACCACATAGCATAAAACAAGTGATGGATAAATGGGGAGTAATATCTACGAATGCTCCTGAACTTTACAGGAGTGCTATGTGGTCATCACAACTACCTTGGGGTGGGAGATTGCAACCTTCACGTGGTCCACCCTGTTTCGACGAATGCAACCAACCTGGCGTGCACAAACAGAAGATCAAACAGAACAAGTTGTCTTACAATTTTAGGCTGTGCACGTCAACGCAAGAAGAAGAGAACTACCATTTTGTTCAGCAGCCCGCTGCAGCAAACATCACCCAGAACTGAACTTATCCTTTTCCTTCGCACCAGTCTAGAACAATGCTGGGTAAGTTGGAACAGAAAGGTTCAGAAATGGTCGACTTGAACAGGACCATATGACAAGTTATGTGAGAAGGGCCTGTATAAACTAAAGTGCTATGTATGGGAGGGTCTGGTCATAATTGTGAGGTAGGGGATGAGTCAAAACATAAAAAGCAACTATATGGGATGTACTTTAAGGGAATCCCAATCTGGCGCTTCCCAATAACCTGGCAGGAATACCAAGAACAATCTCAGCCCAGATGGAGGATAACGCCCTGAGAGTTGCAAAAGAAACAACATAACTTGAAGCGATTTTTCATATAAAATCAACAAGCCCAATTTACTCCAGCAAGTGGATGGCTAATTTTGTGGAATCATATAAAACAAACTAGAAATGGTTAGCACCATGCTCATAACTCTAAAAAAAAAATAGGAGTGAGATTAGGCCACTTGGCCCCTCAAAGCTATCCCACCATTCATTATGATCATCAGTGATCTATCCTAGTTCCTCAAAACCATCCATTCGCTGAATTTTCACAAACATGTCTACCTGCTATTTAAGCACTTCCAGTGAGCTAGTCTCCACATCCCTCTACACAAGAATTTATTTCTGTAGTAATAACATGTATGAGGATTATGGTGGTGCTAATTGTAAGAGATTGCCAGAGAAGCACCAAATTCTGCAGGAAGAATTCCCTGTGCATTTCTAAATGCCCCCCCCCCCCCTTTAATCTTTAACCACATCCTCTGGTTTAAGTCTCTTTCACTCTATGTAGCAATGTTTTAAAAAAAAATGATATTTAAAAAATCAAGTCTGCAATTTATCCCATCAGATAAAGCATAAAAAGAAGTTTAATTTGACACCTAATTCACTTTCATATCTTTAGTATTAGAAACATAGAAATTAGGTGCAGGAGCAGGCCATTCGGCCCTTCGAGTCTGCACCGCCATTCAATATGATCATGGCTGATCATCCAACTCAGTATCCTGTACCTGCCTTCTCTCCATACCCCCTGATCCCTTCAGCCACAAGGGCCACATCCAACTCCCTCTTAAATATGGCCAACGAACTGGCCTCAACTACCTTCTGTGGCAGAGAATTCCACAGATTCACCACTCTCTGTGTGAAAAACGATTTTCTCATCTCGGTCCTAAAAGACTTCCCCCTTATCCTTAAACTGTGACCCCTTGTCCTGGACTTCCCCAACATCGGGAACAATCTTCCTGCATCTAGCCTGTCCAACCCCTTAAGAATTTTGTAAGTCTCTATGAGATCCCCCCTCAATCTTCTAAATTCCAACGAGTACAAGCCAAGTCTATCCAGTCTTTCTTCATATGCAAGTCGTGCCATCCCAGGAATCAGTTTGGTGAACCTTCTCTGTACTCCCTCTATGGCAGGAATGTCTTTCCTCAGATTAGGAGACCAAAACTGTACGCAATACTCCAGGTGTGGCCTCACCAAGACCCTGTACAACTGCAGTAGAACCTCCCTGCTCTTGTACTCAAATCCTTTTGCTATGAATGCCAACATACCATTCGCTTTTTTCACAGTCTGCTGCACCTGCATGCCTACTTTCAATGACTGGTGTACCATGACACCCAGGTCTCACTGCTTCTCCCCTTTTCCTAATCGGTCACCATTCAAATAATAGTCTACCTTCCTGTTTTTGCCACCAAAAACGTTATGGCCATTTTCATACTCAGAAATTAGGATCTTGTTCCCTATTGCTTTTCCATTGACTCAACACAAAAGCTGTGATCAAGGACAATCAAAAGTGCATAACTTTCTTAAAAATTAAGCGAACTGAATGAAATTTTCAGTTATTATAGATTGAAGCACTCTGAAACAAATATCCAACAATCTTACTTGGATGACCTGAAATTAAAGCATATAATTAGTTAGTTACCTAATTGTAGCTAATTACAAAATTCAATTGCTAGATCTAAACATCTATCCATTTCTTAAGAAAAGATTAACATTTTTAAAAAGATAAGTGTCCAAATAACATTCACACAATAATTCACAATATCACATGATTTTTAAATCTCATTGTCATGAATTTATAGGCCAAATTGAAGGAATTTAGTGTTTAATTCCCGTAAATTAATGGTCATTTAAATCAACTTGCGAGTGGGTTTTTGTGGAACGGGATTGTATGGAACGTTGCAGTTTGCGATAAATTTAACCCCCAGTCGGCAGGTGAAATACTGCCGGTTCATATATATTTTAAGTCACGTTTTCGCAACATTAAATTTTGATTAAAGGCTTCCTAAGAAGCATGTTTTTATGTAAAAATAAACTGTGTACCTTCTTTTGTTCCCGACGTAAGATGTGTCCCGTTGTCGGCGTTCACGGCTTTAGAAGATGATTTTTAATTCCCTCTAGCAATTAAATTATTCAGCGTAGTTTAAAAATATCTCCATAAAACAAATGTCGGAGCGAATTCTCTTCAGCAACTAAATCCCCTGAGATTAATCGATTTGAATGGTCTGGAGTAAACGGCATTTTTAATCCCCCCCCCCCCTCTCATAGGTGCCAAAGTCGCAAACAGGGGCAGTGGCAGAACTGCAGTGCCGCTAAAGGTAACATACCTACTCTATGGCCAGTTCATTTTCAATAACGTTGTAGTGAGAAATACAACCATGTGATTGTATTTCTAGGCTTCACCTTTCCTCTCTCATATATAAAATCTTAATGATCTACCACTTTCAAACTGTGAAGTATTACAGATAAATGGCCAATATTTTCAGCTACTCATCTATTATTTATTCTTGCACTCAATTACAATAATCTTGATGCATGTTATTACTTACATCAACTTTATCCCAGACCTCTCCTTCACGCAATTAGTATGAAACAGGTTCCGTCAAAAATGATTTAAAGAAAATCTCTGCAAAGGTTAATATTTCCTTTGGCCTATGTGCTAAATTGCTTAATTAGCTATGGTTCAATAAAGAAACAGATTGCATTGACAATTAGATGAACATGTCAAACCAACCAGAATTATTTCCAATGCCAAACCAGGAAACACTCCTGGTGTAGTCATCTATTTTTAACGTGAGAAGCCCAAGGAAATTGCTCCGTTGCTTCTCCCCCTCCCCCATGCCTATTTATGTGTCAGTGTCTTTGTCTAGTGGTATGATAAACTTAATACATTACTTCAAAAGAGAAAACAGAATTTAGGGGAAAGCTGGTTGGAGTATTCAAGACATGTTGCAACTTGATTTTAAATACAAGACAAAAAGTCTACTTATTTATATGTATCACAGAGGGAGCAAGAGCATGGTATAAATTATGGAGGACTTCTCAATCAGAAAGCAGAAGAGGTCATTCCACCACATCAAAATTGCCTTTGAATTTCTAAAAATAGTCCAAGTGTCTTTTACTTGTTGATTTTATTTTCTCCATGAACCCATTTTCTCTGGGGAACAGACGATGGAAAATGTGTTTTCACAGTTAGATACCTATATTTGTACAACAGCGACTCGTGTGCAGTAAACACGTGGAAAATGCTGGAAAACAAGAACAGAGCAACGGAGATAATGTGATTGAAGCACAAGCCTGATTTTCAGGGGGCACTTCATGAGGATATTCACAAGAGGCATCCGGGTAAAGTGGAAATTTCAGGACCAAACGAGAAATTGATAAATTGTCTCCTTACCATCACGTGAAAAACTAATAACAATAAGGATCTTTTGTGGAAATTGTCCTGCACCCAGATGTGAAGACCATCAAAATTGCTTAGAGATTTAGAAGATAGAAGATGACCAAGTTTGAAGGTGACATTGGTTCATAAAACAAGATATGAAGGCGAGAGGCTAAACTTGAATATCTAGAAACTGTGCATTTTGCTACATTTTAGTTTAGTTTATTGTCACATGTACCAAGCAAGGTACAATGAAAAACTTTTGTTGTGTGCTAACCAATCAACGGAAAAACAATACATGACGTTCAGTGTTAAGAAACAAGATAACAGACACTGGCACTGAAAAGAAAACCCACAAATTAAAGGACATTTTGCATCAATGGATGGGTTACAAAAAGCATAACATCCAAATAAAATATTATTAAATTGATCTTGAACTATTACCAAAAAACGTAGAACAGTAGGCATAAGAAATCTGACAAGACTCTTTCCCTAACGCTAACACAACATTGCCAATCTCCCAAAACTGTTTAATAAAGTTGTTATTGTCAGTTGCAAAGTGGCAGCAGCAAGCTCCTTCACATAATCTTGCTTTGCTCCAGGAAAAGTTAGCGCAACCATCTTTGCAGCAGCTCCACTCGCAGCTTTGATCTAAGAAGTGGCTTTTGGAAGGTCCCAGCACAAAGGAGGCCAGCAATCCAGCCCAAATGTTCCTTCCTGGTGTTAATGTAAAGGTTACACTGGTAAAAAAAATCAAAAGGTTCCTCACTTTGTCAGTAAAGATTTTCTTGATTTCTGCAATGCAACAATGAAAGGTTTTTCATGATTTCTGCAATACGTCAATGCTCATCTCAGAAGGATTGAACAAGGTTCAGACTGGAGGATAATCCTGACTTTTACTCCCAATTTTCAGATCACAAGATAAACCATATGTTTCCTACTTGCAAACAAACAAATGTTTGACAAGTAAAATGCCCCTTGGAGTCAAATACCTATATGGTTCTTAAAGTCATTCAAAAAGCTCAGGAACCTTGCCTCAGAATTCTTGCAAGCAGTCTCTGCTGATTATATGCCATTAGCTTTGCAGAATTTAGTTATTAAAATCACAAATAATTCTACCAGGACCTCAGGACCTTACAGACACCCTCTGGCTTCTTCCGGCCATAAAGGGTCCTTCAGCCAAGAACGTTTATGATCAAGAAAATGTAGAGGTGGTTTTTGGTGCCACTTCTTTACCATGTTTTTCTCCCATGTTTTATTAATCTCTGAAGAAGTTACTTTGTAATTTGTCAATTACCTGGAGTAATAATTGCCAGTCATCCGTCAAACAAAAATAATTGAAAAATCTCACAATTTTTAATCATTCCATCATTTAGGAGAGTTGGATAGAAAAATTACAGGACTGGGTGCTAAAAGAACTTGCACCTAAAACGCACAATATTAATACTGATGTTAACTATCTTGGACAGGGGTGGGGAACCTGCGGCCTTCTAGGCCATTAAGTGCGGCCTTTTGAATTAATCCAAATTTTGTAATTGGCAAAATAAAAGATGTCACAAAATGGAGAATCGCTATATATTTGCAGGGCCTGCTTGGCCTCTTTCTGTGAAAGTTGCAAGCTGGGAATCATGGCACAAAGGAGTCTGGACCCTAGATGGAAGTTGAGGATAAGGTGAGGTCCAGGTGTCCTTCCTTTTGTTATGTATGAGAATTTTGAAGAGTTGAGCAGGTTTGCAAATGCATGATTAGGATTGGTCATAGGATGGGGTGTTGAGTAGTGTTAATTACATTGCAGTGTTTGTGCTGTTATCTTCTGATTGGAACCGTTAAAGTGGAAATAATGCTACTGAAGCGACATAAACTCGGGAAAAAAGGGAAGACATTTAGCGATGTAGAAATCGTAAAAGAATGCATTGTCTAAGTTGTGGAATGCTTACACCCAGATAAGGTTTCAAAGTACAAACAACTGTCTCTTTCAAGGAGAACTATAATTGATCAGCAGCATGAATTAGCCCTCAACGTAACGCAATACTCCAAAAGGAAAATATATATTATTCAATATTTATAACAAGAGGAATCGAATATAGGAGCAAAGAGGTCCTTCTGCAGAAGATAGCATGTACAGAGCCCTAGTGAGACCACACCTGGAGTATTGTGTTCTGTTTTGGTCCCCTAATTTGAGGAAGGACATTCTTGCTATTGAGGGAGTGCAGCGTAGGTTTACAAGGTTAATTCCCGGGATGGCGGGACTGTCATATGCTGAGAGAATGGAGCAGCTGGGCTTGTACACTCTGGAGTTTAGAAGGATGCGAGGTGATCTCATTGAAATATATAAGATTGTTAAGGGCTTGGACACGCTAGAGTCAGGAAACATGTTCCCGATGTTGGGGGAGACCAGAACCAGGGGCCACAGTTTAAGAATAAGGAGTAAGCCATTTAGAACGGAGAAGAGGAAACACAAGTGAGTTTATTGTCATGTGTCCCTGATAGGACAATGAAATTCTTACTTTGCTTCAGCACACAGAACATAGTAGGAATTTACTACAAAACAGATCAGTGTGTCCATATATCATTATATAAATACATACACACATGAATAAATAAACTGATAAAGTGCAAATAACAGTTAATGGGTTAATAATGATCAGAGTCTGAGACAGATTTAATAGCTTGATGGCTGTGGGGAAGTAGCTATTCCTAAACCTGGTCGTTGCAGTCTTCAGGCTCCTGTACCTTCTACCTGAAGGTAGCAGGGAGATGAGCGTGTGGCCAGGATGGTGTGGGTCCTTGATGATGCTGCCAGCCTTTTTGAGGCAGCGACTGCGATAAATCCCCTCGATGGAAGGAAGGTCAGAGCCGATGATGGACTGGGCAGTGTTTACTACTTTTTGTAGTCTTTTCCTCTCCAGGGCGCTCAAGTTGCCGAACCAAACCACAATGCAACCGGTCGGTCAGCATGCTCTCTACTGTGCACCTGTAGAAGTTAGAGAGAGTCCTCCTTCACAAACCGACTCTCCGTAATCTTCTCAGGAAGTAGAGGCGCTGATGTGCTTTCTTGATAATTGCATTAGTGTTCTCGGACCAGGAAAGATCTTCAGAGATGTGCACTCCCAGGAATTTGAAGCTCTTGATCCTTTCAACCGTTGATATAAACGGGACTGTGGGTCCCCATCCTACTCCTTCCAAAGTCCACAATCAGTTCCTTGGTTTTGCTGGTGTTGAGGGTCAGGTTATTGTGCTGGCAACATATGGACAGTTGTTCGATCTCTCTTCTATACTCTGACTCATCCCCATTAGTGATACGTCCCACAAAAGTGGTGTCGTCAGCGAACTTGATGATGGAGTTCGCACTGTGACCAGCTACGCAGGCATGAGTATAGAGTGAGTACAGCAGGGGGCTGAGCACACAGCCTTGAGTTGATCCAGTGCTGATAGTTATTGAGGCTGACATATTTCCACCAATACAAACAGACTGTGGTCTGTGAATGAGGAAGTCGAGGATCCAATTGCAGAGGGATGCGCAGAGACCCAGTTTGGAGGGGATGATTGTGTTAAATGCCGATCTGTAATCAATGAATAACAGCCTTTCATATGAGTTTTTGTTGTCCAAGTGGTCCAGAGCGAAGTGGAGGGCCAGCGAGATTGCAGCCACCGTTGATCTGTTGTGGCGGTAAGCGAACTGCAGTGGGTCCAGGTTTTTGTCGAGGTAGGAGTTGATTTGCTCCCTGATCAACCTCTCAAAGCACTTCATCACCACAGGCATTAGTGCCACTGGTTGATAGTCATTGAGGCACGTCACCTTACTCTTCTTGGGCACTGGTATAATTGATGCCCTTTTCTCACAGTGGTGAGTCTGTGGAATTCTCTGCCTCAGAGGGCGGTGGAGGCAGGTTCTCTGGATGCTTTCAAGAGAGAGCGAGATAGGGCTCTTAAAAATAAAGGTCAGAGGATATGGGGTAGGAATTGATTGAGGATGATCAGCCATGATCACATTGAATGGCGGTTCTGGCTTGAAGGGCCAAATGGCCTACTCCTGCACCTATTGTCTATTCAATCGCTTTGGACGAATCAACTGATACTACAGACTCGGCGCAGGTTTTATACTTCATTCGGGCCATAACAGAAGATTTTCTTTGCTCCGAAGAGTTACTCGCTTTGGGCACTCTTACGGGTAGAACTCGAGGAATAGATTTCGTCAACAACTTTCAATATAAATGTCGTGAAGTTGGACTGGATTTGGTTAATTTAGTGTGGATGTACAGACGGTGCATCTTCCATGACAGGAAAACGTGAAGGGTTTATTGCACAGATAAAAAAGGTATTATCAGTGCAGATGCTCTCATTTCATTGTATCTTACATCAGCAAAATCTCTGTGCTAAATCTACCATTTCAAGTGACACTTTGCAACAATATTGTTAACTATATTCGTGCAAATGCAACACGGCATCGTCAGTTTCGTAATATGGTACAGTTGGACAATGAGTGTGGATACAGTGGTACAGTGTGGATTTGCCATATCATTGTAAAGTGCATTGGCTATCGCAGGGACAGGTGTTAGCAAAATGTTTATCTTTGCGAGAACAGATGGTTAAATTTCATGAAGAACAGAATCAGCAATGTGAATTATTGAAAGAAGATTTCTATAGAAATACTGCATTTCTGTGTGATATCATGTCAAAGCAAAATGACTTGAATGTTTCTTTGCAAGGTGAAACTAAATCTATGTATGATATGTGGCAAAAAAAATCAAGCATTTCAAAAAAAGCTATATTTTTTCAAAACTCTTCTTCAAAATGACATTTCGGATGAACATTTTCCCCAGTTAGCGACGGTCATTGATGAGCAGGAGGATTCATGCGAATCACTTGAAGAATATGCAACTGTTATAGACTTATTAAAGAATATAATAAAAGATTCACTGATTTTGAGAATCATGACATCACACTCAAATTAGCATTTCAACCTCACCTAGTTGATGTCTGCAAGGCTCCTAACGAACTACAGATGGAATTGAATCAGCTCTCATAAGATGACATTTTAAAGTCCTTATTGGACACTAAGAAATATCCGGTTGTAATATGGAATAATGCAATAGAATACCCACGTCTTCGTCAACATGCACGAAAAATGCTTTCTTGCTTTTCAACCACTTATTGTTGCAAATCTATATTCTTGGATGCGGCCTTATTAGATTTCAGCCTTCCAACATGAAAAGGTTCCCCACCCCTGATCTTGGAAATACACGATTGGTTTATGCTTTTTATGTCTATGCAATGTCGACTTTCTTTTTGCCAATCCACAGATAAATGTTTAGATTCGGATATTTATTTAAAATGAAGGACCACGTTCTAGAAAGGTAAAGAGCGGAGTGAAGATACACAAAAAATAATGGACCCCAGTTTTGCTACATTACAATAGAAGCAGCAGGAAAAGCAAATAAAGCGGCTTCATGAGTAGGATGCATGTGAACAAAGTAACTTCCATCCATCCTCACGCGTAGTGGATTTGGGAAAGTGCATGTTCCCAACTCTCCAATCAGTCTAAAAACAAATTACCTATAAATGAATTGTTCGAACAACTACCTCAAATTTAGAGGGGATTAAGTATAATCAAATAATAAGGCAAAATGAACAATGGAAGATCTTAAGTCTTTTCGACAACCTGTTCATTGAAAAGAAAACTGGGCACAGTATACCCGGTGCCCAATTTGCACTATGACTTAAGACGAATCTGCTCACCTGCAATGCTCATGATATCTGGAGAAATCAATAATTCACATTTTCATCACACAATATCAGCATCAAGTTTCACAGAATATTCCCACATGTGCCAAACGATGGCCCTGCATATAACAATCTCTATAACAATGTTATATGCAGGTCCAACCTGCATATAACAAACAATCTCTTCTTCACCAATGTAATTTTTTAAAAACATTCCACACATGGATATCCTGACTCAAAGAGATCTCAAAATTAGTGGTCTGCCCCGTTCAAATCAGGATGTGATAATTTTGAAAATCCAGAACCTCTCAAGCTCTAGTGATGGAAGCATGCAACTGCTGGGCAAAAAGTTGTGTAAGAAATACATGGTCAGTGAAATATATTACATATTATCAAAAATATATACCAATGTGTGCTGTTTTAATTCTAGCCAAGCTCACTTCACAGCAACCTCACAAGTAACATTAAGATGAAAACAAGTAATAGAGTCAGACCCATTGCATCAGTTTCCAGGGATAGTTGATTTTAAATATCACGATCAATGCAAACACACTATACCCTTGCTAGAAAGTGGAGGCACAAGAGACTGCATATGCTGGAATCTACAGCACAAAACAAATCACAAGAGGAACTCAGTTGTTCATACTGTCTAATGTCGACGTAATGTTGGTGCATACTGTCCACGCTGAGTTCCTCTAGCATTTTGAGTGAACAGCAAAGTGCTGGAGAAACTCAGTGGATCAGGGGCCAGGTAGCATCTGTGGAGGGCAAGGCCAGAAGTAATTTCAGGTCTGAAAAAGGGTCCAGACACAAAATGTCATCTGTTTATTCCCTTCACAGATACTCCCTGACCATTGTAATCCTCCAGCATGATGTTTTTGCTCAATATTCCAATATCCGCATCTCCTCCAACATTTTGATTTTTGCTGTATTCACTTGTTCAAGCAATGCACCAAGATAACAAGGCTTGTACAAATATTTCCAGATGCCCTCTAATTACAGCCACTAGTCACTTAGTGAATGATTCCCGTTCTTAACTGACACCCTATTCACAACATTCATAACAAATATGCATTTCTCAACTCTGGTACTGCATTCTAACTTGTCCAACAACAATATTTCAGCTTTAGTTTTTAAGTGTACAAGTTCCTTGTTGGATATCATTTGCAAGTTAAAAGAGGACTAATTTATTCAGTAATCTCTCTTAATTCTGTCACTTTGCACCAAGGCTCTGCATGCTTGTCATGGCTTCAGTATTGGAATGAGGCCTCAGTGTCAATAGGCAACTTCAGCTCCCCGGTGATGTCACAGATTCAACATGACCCCAGGAGGATTGGAACTCAACTGCTTTCAACATCCTACTTGCTTTGCTTTTAAGTATCTGAAATACTTCAGTGTTGGTCTGCATTTTAGGTAGAAATGATGGAAGATATTGAGCATCTAGTACCTATTAACTTGCTCTGTTTCCCCACAGACTGAATGATAACCATACCTTAACTCCTCCAGCCACTGCCCACCCTCACCCATCAACAGTGTTCCAATGTTTACAGTGGCATAATGACAAATCTTACTCAACCGGCTCACAGTACACAGAGCTCCCCTGGGTATGGGTACCAGTGGAGCCAGACTGACATAACCGGAGCAGTAGGTAACAATAAGCGAATTTGGTATTCCGACTGCGCATGCCCAGGTCATAGGTCACAAGCGAAAAACAATCTCGGCAACGGTGGTGCTGCTTTGTGTGCAGGCTTGCGTTTCGTCCGTAGTCAGGGTTGGGTCTGGCTCTCCGTCGCTGCGGATGCTGTTGAGTTGCTGCTGGGCCGTCCCCATCCCCATCCTAGCGTCTTGTCCCTGTCCGGAGGTGTCCGGGGTGGTCCTTGGCTAGCGGGGAAGCCCCGGACTTGCAGACGGCACTACAGCCGCTGGCTCTAGATCGGCTCTGCCTGTCCTGCCGGGTTGGCCGGAAGCCCTCCACCTCCACCCCCCTCCCCTCAGTCCGACACCGAGATCCTGCTGAAGAAGGGCAGTTGCCGGCACTGCTCAAAGAGGGAGCGGAACTCGGCCATGCCATGGACGAAATGGCACTTGTCGGGGAGCGGGTTCCTTTGATTAGGGCAGGGATGGCTGGAGTTGTCGCTTCTTCTCCGTGCTGGCTGTGGGCCTGGGGCCGCTGGTGTCGTTGGTCCGGGCTGTCGGTTGGCCCAGCGGGAGAGGCGGAGGTGAGCTGGGGTTGGCGCTTTTCCGCGCTGGCTGTGGGCTGGTGTCCCGTCGGTCGCCCCAAAGGGTTGGGATACTCGATTGGCGGGGGGGGCTGACCGGGACAGTCCAGTGGCAGTTCGGCAGCGCTTGCGGTGCTGGGGACCCAGGTTCGATCCTGGCTGTGGATGAGGTGCGGTTCTGTGTGTGCGCAGCTGCTGAGAACCGGTCCACTCCCCCCCGTCTGCCCCCTGACAAATACAAACTTGAAAAACTATACTCACTTAATCAACAGCGCTTCTTTCGATTTCTATTTATAGCATTTGATCTTTGACAAATCCCATGATTATTTGCGTTTTCGGAATACTGAACTCGCTTATTTTTGGCAACTATTTCAAAGTTGCAGCTTAAAAGATTACATAATTGAAAGATGGCCAGCAGCCATGCCACAGATTGAGAAAGGCATGCTGGTTCTCACATAGAAACCCAGAACATAGGCCCAGGAGGAGGCCATTTGGCCCTTCGAGCCAGCACCACCATTCATTGTGATCATGGCTGATCATCCGCAATCAGTAACCCGTGCCTGCCTTCTCCCCATATGCCTTGATTCCACTAGCCCCTTGAGCTCTATCTAACACTTTTAAATTCATCCAGTGAATTGGCCTTCTGTGGCAGAGAATTCCACAAATTCACAACTCTCTGGGTTAAAAAGTTTTTTTCTCATCTCAGTTTTAGATGGCCTTCCCTATATTCTTAGACTGTGGTACTTGGTTCTGGACTCCCCCAACATTGGGAAAAAAATTCCTGCATCTACCTTGTCCAGTCCTTTATACGTTTCTATAAGATCCCCATCATCCTTCTAAATACGTGAATACAAGCCCAGTCTTTCCAATCTTTCCTCATATGACAGTCCCGCCATCCCTGGGATTAACCTCGTGAACCTACGCTGCACTGTCTCAATAGCAAGGAAGTCCTTCTTCAAATTAGGAGACCGAAACGGCACACAATACTCCAGATGTGGTCTCACCAGGGCTCTGTACAACTGCAGAACTCTTTGCTCCTATACTCAAATCCTCTCGTTATGAAGGCCAACATGCCATTAGCCGTCTTCACCACCTGCTGTGCCTGCATGTTTACTTTCAGTGACTGGTGTACAAGGAGACCCAGGTCTCGCTGCACTTCCATTTTTCCTAATCGGACACGATTAAGATAATAATATGCCTCCTTGTTCTTGCCGCACAAGTGGATAACCTCACATATATCTACATTATACTGCATCTGCCATGCATCACACTGCCACCCAGCTTTGTGTCATCTGCAAATCATTTATATTGTAAATAATTGTGGTCCTAGCACTGAGAGCCTTGCAGCACTCCACTCACCACTGCCTGCCATTCTGACAGGGACCCGTTTATTCCTACTCTTTGTTTTCTGTCTGCCAACCAATTCTCTGTCCATGTGACTACCGTATCCCCAATACCATTTTTGCCCACTCTAATTTTGCCCACTAATCTCCTGTGTGGGACCTTCTCAAATGCTCTATGAAAGACCAGATACACTACATCCACTGGCTCTCCTTCATCAATTTTACTTATCACATCCTCAAATAATTCCAGAAGATTAGTCAAGCAGGATTTCCCCTTCATAAATCCATGCTGACTTGGACCAATCGTTTTACCGCTATCCAAATGTGCCGTTATTACTTCTTTAATAATTGACTCCAGCATCTTCCCCACCACCGATGTCAGGCTAACAGGTCAATAATTCCCTGTTTTCTCTCTCGCGCCTTTTTTGAAAAGTGGGATAACATTAGGTACCCTTCAAACCGCAGGAACTGATCCTGAATCTATAGAACATTGGAAAATGATCACCAATGCATCCATGATTTCTAGAGCCACCTCCTTGAGTACCCTGGGGTGCAGACCATTAGTCCCTAGGGATTGATCAGCTTCAGTCCCATCAGTCTACCCAATACTATTTCTCACCTAATGCAAATTTCTTTCAGTTCCTCTGTCTCCCTAGATCCTGTTCTCTAGTACATCTGGGAGATTGGTTCTGTCTTCCCTAAGGAAGACACAAACAAAATCCCTGTTCCACTCTTCTGCCCTTTCCTTGTTCCCCATAATAATTTCACCTGTTTCTGCCTTCAAGGGACCTACATTTGTCTTTAATAATCTTTTTCTCATAACATACCTAGAGAAGCTTTTGCTTCTTTATATTATTGGCCAGCTTACCCTCGTACTTCATCTTTTCACAACATATTGCCTTTTTTGTTACCTTCTGTTGACCTTTGGAAGTTTCCCAATCCTCTGGCTTCCCGCTACTCTTTGCTATGTTATACACCTTTTCTTTTAGTTTTATTCCATCCCTAACTTCCCTTGTCAGTCACAGTTGCCTCTTACTCCCCTTAGAATCTTTCTTCCTCTTTGGAATTAAATGACCCTGCATCTTCTGGATTATGCCCAGAAATTCCTGTCATTGCTGTTCCACTGTCATTCCTGCAAGGATCCTTTTCTAGTCAACCTTGGCCAGCTCCTCTCTCATGCCTTCATAGTACCCTTTGTTCAACTGCAACACTGACACTTCTGATTTAACCTTCTCCCTCTGAAATTGCAGGTTAAAACTAATCATGTTATAGTCACTGCCTCCTAGCAGTTCCTTTACCTCGAGTTCCCTTATTAAATCTGGTTCATTAGACAACACTAAATCCAAAATTGCATTCTTTCTGGTAGGCTCCAGTACAAGCTGCTCTAAGAATCCATCATGGAGGTATCCTACAAACTCCCTTTCTTGGGGTCCAGAACTAACCTGATTCTCACAGTCTACCTGCATATTGAAATCTCCCATAACCACAGTGGCATTACCTTTGTTACATGCCAATTTTAACTCCTGCTGCAACTTGCACCCTATGTCAAGGCTACTGTTTGGGGACCTGTAGATAACTCCCATTAGTGTCTTCTTACCTTTACAATTCCTCAATTCTATCCACAGCGACTCTGCATCGTCAGTCCCTGTCACCCTTCGCAAGGGACTGAATGTCCTCCCTCACCAACGGAGCTACCCCACCTCCTCGGCCCACCGGTATGTCTTTTCTAATGGACGTATAACCCTGAATATTCAGTTCCCAGTCCCGATCCTCCTAGTCATGTCTCTGTAATGCACACAATGTCACATCCATCAATCTCTAACTGAACCTCAAGCTCATCCACTTTACTTCTTATACTGAGGTACAGTTTGTCCCCATCCTTCTCAGCTCTTGCATGACTGCAGCTTGATGGGGGGTGGAATGCCATCTGTAACGCAATACCATGCCAAGGGACGACAGGCGGATAAAACTATCAATGTGCAGTATTGCCACATTAATTGGAGATGGTCACGTATAGAAAGTTACAAGCAGAATGATCTTTATCTTTCGCACACACACACACATTACATGATATTACCTGATCTTGTAGTTGGGCAAGGTATGCTTCCGCTTGATGACCCTCTTGAGCTGGTTGACGATGATAGAGGTGAGCTGGGGCATGGGCCGGCCCTCGAACTGCGATTTGACCTCGAAGTCGATGAAAGGGTCGTCCATGAATGCGAAGGACCAGTGCGTGAAAGGGCGCCGGGTGAACTGCAGCCGCAGCCGGCCCACCACCCTCCTCATCTTGACGAATAGGTAGGCCGACTTGCCAAAGACCAGGTCCACGTCGATGGCGAGGTGGAAGCCCCCGTTGTACTCGAGCTCCACCTCGAAGTTGAGCTCGTCTGGCACGCCGCCGGCCTCGTCGTCCTGCCCGCCGCCGCCGCCGCCGCTGCTGTTGGCGGTGACGGGCGACGGTTGGAGCGGGCGCGCGCTCCGCAACACGGGCAGAGCGTTGCCCAGGGAGATGTCTCGCAGGCTCAGCCCTTCCAGTAGCCGGCCCGCCGTCCGCGTCTGCAGCAGTTCCTCGAACTCCACTTTGATCTTCTTGGTCAGCCAGTGGCGGACAATCGGGGTGTCGCGGAGCTCCCGAAAGAGAAACAGAAAAATGGCGTTGAGAAAGTGGCAGCTCTCCGACTTGCCGCTGCCGCCGTTCCCAGGCGCCGGGCAGGTCGATTCCGGGGAAGCCGCCGGCTCCTTGGCGCCGCTGAGATAGTCCTTCAACGAAGGCTCGACCACGGGCTTAACGTACTGCACATGCCGGGGCACAGCCTCGGGTTTGTTCCGGTACAGCAATAACATCTGCAGCAGCACCACGCACAGAGCCCCGGCCAGAGCAGACAACAGGATTATATAAATCATCGCTGCTCCCTTTTGTATCAGTCACCTCCTTGTTCTACATGTCCTCTCTCTCTCTCTCTCTCTCCCCCTTCTGCTACCATTACTTAGGGCTCCGTGTTTACATGGCCTGTACCCGGCAGCACAATGAAACAGAAGTGCCTATCTTCCTTCCCTCCTCCTCCTCCTCCTCCTCCTCTTCACTAAAGCAACGTACGTGCGCAACACGCCCCGCACCAGCGCAAACAACGCTCGCCCGCGGCTTCCAACCAAAGATACTAGAGGAGCTTCATATGCCAATGCCCTCCCCAGTGGCCGAGCAGCGCTGCACCGATCCGGACCCACATCTCGGGCTCTGATTCACATACACACATGGGGAACTAGGTGAACGGCCCACATTGCAATGGAGTTGTCACGCCAACAAAAATCACCCACAAGACCCGGACAATTATGAGCGGTACATATTTATAATTGAAGTTGAGCCAAAATAAGAGTTTAGGGAGACCTGTCAATTACAATCTTTAAGTGAGCTCTCTATTCTCATTTGTATATATTTTATATAATATAATTTGCTTCGACAAAAAGTAGTCTTGCCTCCTGCAAAATAATAAAGTCCTAGATGGACTCTAGGTCAGAGAGTAACTGTGGAGGATTTTTTTTTAAATTCCAAAAATAAACTTTATTCAGAATAATAAATGTATACAAAACAAAAACTGCAAAAACGTTTCAGACATTCTCAGCGTCTATACATTCATTAGCGTCATACCGAATAGTGTTTACATTGTGAGATACCCTTTATGCTCACAATAAATACTCAAAGACTAAATCCTGGATCCTAAAATTAGAGATTTCTTTATTTTACGAGTCTGCAGACCGGGTGCCTCTCCAACTCGAGACACACTGAAGCCAGGGAGATCATCCCCCTTTATACACAAAATCTTACATTCAATCTCTCCTCCGGACCTCTCTCCAATCAGGGTCGGAGGTGCACAATCTGTAGGTACAACCCACCGTACATCCCCTCGCACCTCCCACATCATACATTGCATGTTCAAACATGTTCATGGTAATGAGCAATTTCTTGACCAGGGGTGTGTTGTAATATTCATTTATTCTATTAAGCATGCTCAGTTGCTCATGACCTACCCTAGTTTCACTAACCTCCTAGTGAACCCTTTCAGTTTTCCTATATCAGTACTAAAGCTAAGCTATAGTGACAGGGGTCCCATCCATCACTCCTTTCCACTGATAGGGATTTCTCTACATCACCCCCTTCTCTAGCGAGACAAAGCTATCTCTTCTTACTCAAGGCCTCAAGGATGGGTCTGGCAATTTTCAGACACTGCTGTCAGAATCTCCTCTCCAGCCCCTCTCTGTTTGAATTCTCTTTAAAACTCCTTTCTTTAATAGGGTTTAATCACTTTATCCCTCACAACATGATCCATCTTTAACCAAAACACCCTTGCCCCTGGGGTGATATCTTGCCCTTGTTTGAAGGATGTCCACTCCCGACTCTGCCCCTCAATGTTCAGCAGCTGAAGAACCCTAGACTGGTCCTCCCCCATGGAGCCATGGCTGTGGATGGAATGGACAGACGACGTTTTGGGTCAGGACTTTTCTTCAGAATAGTGGAGTGTGAGGGTAAGAGGGAGAGAAAAAGCTGGCAAGTGGTAGATGGATCCAGGTGGAGGAGTTAATTGGCAGATGAGTCAGTAGAGGGAGAGAAAAATGACGATCGTGACCAAGGCCTGGGGTAATATGGAAAGCATGACAGGGATATAGATGGTTGAATCTAATAAGAAAGGAAGGTTGGGAATAAATTATAGAATGGGAGGGAGGGTGAGTAGAAGATTTAATGGGGGGTGAAGAAAGAAAAATATGTGACACTGATAGGGAGGGGCAGATGATCAAAGACAGGAGGAGAAAGGAACAGTGTGGGTTGGGGGAAGTGGAAAGAAAGATGAATGCAGAGGATGAATTGGGAATTAGATATAAATGGTGGGCCTCCTTTTTGTTTATAAATAGAAAACACTTTTTTTAGCTTTCATTGTTCTGGCCTATTAAGGCTAAATGTTGAAGAATTCATATTCTGTTCACTGCAGTGTGTTAAAGGATTGGAATTGCAACAACTATGCATGAACCCACAGTGCAGAATGAAGTTGGTTTTCAATATGGATGACTGAATAAACAGCACCTCTGTAATGATGCCAGTTGGCAGCTTTAAGGAACTGTATACTACAAAGTCTTCCTCAACAGCAACTCCACAACTCATCACTTACAAGTGAGTTACAGGATAAAACAAGGCCGACACAGTGGCACAGCGGTAGATTTGCTGCCTCATAGCATCAGAAACCCGGGTTCGATCCTGACTATGGGTACTGTCTGTACGGAGTTTGTACATTCTCCCAGTAGCTGCGTGAGTCTTCTATGGGTGCTCGGATTTCCTCCCACATTCCAAAGACGTGCAGGTTTGTAGGTTAATTGGCTTCTGTATATTGTCCCTAGCGTGTAGGATAGATAATTGGTTGACGTGGATTTGGATGGTTCAAGGGCCTGTTTCCACGTTGCATCGCTAAACTAAATTAAACTAGAAAATTTGAAAATTTTGGGACTTGATTTGAATCATCACATGGAAATGAAGTCGTCAAGTTGATTTTGTTTCATTCTATAAAGATAAAAACTGAAATCCCTCTATCGTATCACCACAAGAAGATCAATGTCAAAGCTCTTAAAGATTTCACAAAATTGACTTTTATCGGGAAGCACTTCGTAAACAACCTGTCAAATCTCATCTACAGGGGCCAAAAGGCACACAGGGTATATGGGCTACCCTGGTCGACCATAATTGGCAGCAGTGAAGAGACTTTGGGCTTCTCCAATAGAAAGAACAAGCAATGGCTAGGTCAGGCTTACCAGGAGATCAAGCGAGTAAATGCATGATATTCCTAGATTGGAAGTTTCAGCTCTCCTCAATGAGAAAAAAAGTGAGAAAGTAGACATGCTATAAATTGCAGGGAAAGGGTACGTGAGAATATATCTATTTTCATTGCTGACTGTTTAATACATGAATGAGGACAGTTAAAGAGGGAGATGAGTAAAAAAAAGCACAACATGATCAAACAGTGAGATCCATACAACAGCAGTCACTGTAAACTTCAAAATTAAAAAAAGCTAAAAAAAATGCACAGCTAACCACGGCATGTGTGGAAAAAGGGCAGGAAAAAGCAAGTCGCTACAGATTAATAATCTTGCATCAGAAATGACTATTTCTATTGCAAAAGTGAAATGGTATCTGGAATTGTTGAATTCAATACTGAAGAAACTGCATGTGTCCAGACTAAAGATAAGGTTGCTTCCTCAAGCATATGATGAGATTCTTTACAACATTGCAGAGGGCCACAGACATCAAGTTCAGAGATGGAATGGGATGGTGATTTAAAGTAGCAGGACATAGGAAGTTCAGGATCACCCTGCAGAGTAAGATCAGCTGCTTTGCAAAGTTGTCACATAATCTGTATTTAATTTCCCCAATGTTGATGAAACCATTTTGTGAACATTGCATACAATATGTTAGTTTAAAATGCGCTGCTTCACCTCGTAGAATTGTTTGGTCCCCAGGATGATGTGATGGGAGGATATAAAGTTTATTTATTGTTATTTGTAGGAGCTAAATAGGCAACTCAGTAATAGAGGGAGAGTGCCATAACAGGGGAGTCATTGGTGGAGATTAAAGATTGGACCAAGGAGCTGTGGATTTTAGATCCAAATGGTAATACATAATATGTATGTGTTAATACATAATTTGTATGAGAAACCATCTAACTAATAAAATTGTGACTAATGAATAAAGATGGTGGCGGGGTGTGGTGCAGCAAGCCTCTAAGAATAAGAAGGGAATTATGATGGACATCCTATTGTTCTAAGGAATTATGACGGACAATCCTATTGTTCTAAGGAAGGCAACTAGGGGACCATGGATCTAGCGTGAGGGAGGAACTGAAGGAAATTCACATTAGTCAAGAAATGGTGTAAGGTAAACTGTTGGGACTGAAGGCAGATAAATCCCCAGGGCCTGATGGTCTGCATCCCACAGTACTCAAAGAGGTGGCCCTAGAAATTGTGGATGCATTGGTGATCATTTTCCAAAGTTCTATGGACTCTGGATCAGTTCCTGTGGACTGGAGGGTAGCTAATATAACCCCACTTTTCAAGAAAGGAGGGAGAGATAAAACGGGAAATTATAGACCATGTAGCCTTACATCGGTAGTGGGGAAGATGCTTGAGTCGATTATTAAAGATGTAATAGGAGTGCATTTGGAAAGCAGTGACAGGATCGGTCAAATTCAGCATGGATTTATGAAGGGAAAATCATGCTTGACTAATCTTATGAATATTTTTGAGAATGTAACAAGTAGAATGGACAATGGAGAGCCAGTAGATGTGATTTATCTGGATTTTCAAAAAGCCTTGACAAGGTCCCAAGCAAGAGATTAGTGTGCGAAATTAGAGCATACGGTATTGTGGGTAGGGTATTGACATGGATAGAGAACTGGTTGGAAGATAGGAAGCAAAGAGTAGGAATTAACGGGTCCTTTTCAGAACAGCAGGCAGTGACTAGTTGGGTGCCACAAGGTTCAGTACTGGGAGCCAAGTATTTACAATATATATTAACGATTTAGACGAAGGAACTAAATGTAACATCTCCAAGTTTGCGGATGACACAAAGCTGGTTGGCGAGGAGGATGCTATGAGGCTGCAGGGTGACCTGGGTAGGTTGGATGAGTGGGCAGATGCATGGCAGATGCAGTATAATATGGATAAATGTGAGGTTATCCACTTTGGTGGCAAGAACAGCAAGGAGGTCCTACTGCGGTTGTACAGGGCCCTTGTGAGACCGCACCTGGAGTATTGTGTGCAGTTTTGGTCTCCTAGTTTGAGGAAGGACATTCTTGCTATTGAGGGAGTGCAGCATAGGTTGACCAGGTTAATTTCCGGGATGGCAGGACTGACATATGATGAAACATAGAAACATAGAAATTAGGTGCAGGAGCAGGCCATTCGGCCCTTTGAACCTGCACTGCCATTCAATATGATCATGGCTGATCATCCAACTCAGTATCCTGTACCTACCTTCTCTCCGTACCCCTTGATCCCTTCAGCCACAAGGGCCACAACTGACTCCCTCTTAAATATGGCCAACGAACTGGCCTCAACTACCTTCTGTGGCAGAGAATTCCACAGATTCACCACTCTCTGTGTGAAAAACGATTTTCTCATCTCGGTCCTAAAAGACTTTCCCCTTATCCTTAAACTGTGACCCCTTGTCCTGGACTTCCCCAACATTGGGAACAATCTTCCTGCATCTAGCCTGTCCAACCCCTTAAGAATTTTGTAAGTCTCTATGAGATCCCCCCTCAATCTTCTAAATTCCAGCGACTACAAGCCGAGTCTATCCAGTCTTTCTTCATATGGAAGTCGTGCCATCCCAGGAATCAGTCTGGTGAACCTTCTCTGTACTCTCTCTATGGCAAGAATGTCTTTCCTCAGATTAGGAGACCAAAACTGTACACAATATTCCAGGTGTGGCCTCACCAAGACCCTGTACAACTGCAGTAGAACCTCCCTGCTCTTGTACTCAAATCCTTTTGCTATGAATGCCAACGTACCATTCGCTTTCTTCACAGCCTGCTGCACCTGCATGCCTACTTTCAATGACTGGTGTACCATGACACCCAGGTCTCGTTGCATCTCCCCTTTTCCTAATCGGTCACCATTCAAATAATAGTCTACTTTCCTGTTTTTGCCACCAAAGTGGATAACCTCACATTTATCCACATTATACTGCATCTGCCATGCATTTGCCCACTCACCCACTCTATCCAAGTCATCTTGCAGCTTCCTAGCATCCGCCTCACAGCTAACACTGCCCCCCAGCTTCGTGTCATCTGCAAACTTCGAGACGTTGCATTTAATTCCCTTGTCCAAATCATTAATATTAATCATGAAAGAATGGATCGACTTGGCTTGTATTCACTGGAAGTTAGAAGGATGAGAGGGGATTTTATAGAAACATTGAAAATTCTAAAGGGATTGGACAGTTTAAGAATAAGTTTAAGAATAAGGGGTAGGCCATTTAGGACTGAGATGAGGAAAAACGTTTTCACCCAGAGACTTGTGAACCTGTGGAATTCTCTGCCACAGAAGGCAGTGGAGGACAATTCACTGGATGTTTTCAAGAGAGAGTTGGATATAGCTCTTAGGGCTAACGGAATCATGTGATATGGAGATAAAGCAGGAACTGGATACTGATTCTGCAGGTGTCTACCTGAATGAATTTAATAACTATCCTTGTACTACTTAAAACTAAATGGTGCAACTTGAGGTCAGGAATCGCAAGGAAAGACCACCATTTGCAAGTTCCTATCCTACATATGCGACATCCTAATTTGGAAGTATGTTGCTGTTGTAGTCATTGGATCAAATTCTTAAGTTTCCCAATCTAAACGCACTGCCTCAAGAAAAGGACTCACCATGATGTTCTCAAGGATAGGAAGACATAGGTGTTGAGTAATGATCTAACCAATGAAATCTACAATCTGGAATGAATTACAAATAAGTAGCATTTCCTCAAATGTATAGCACCAAAATTATGTTACTACAGGTGTGCCAGATTGATGGAATATTAAGCTAAATTACCAATATCTGTAACATATCTTTCTTTCCACTTCCAAACATTTGCTTTTCATGCCTATTTTCTTACAATTTTCACATTCATCAATTTTACAGGATTTGTATGCTTTTCAGGGTCCCTACCTGGTCGGAGAGGCGGCTTTTCTCCGGACAGCACCTTCGACCCGTCCTCGCTGCCTACCAGTGGGCCTGGAGCGGCGTTTCTTGAGGGGACTGGCCAGAGCCTCGGCTTCAGCGGTGGCACAACGCTGGAGCGCTATCGCGGAGTGGGCGATGCCTTGGATATGAACTCCGGTATGCTGGAACCGCCAATAAAAACATAGCGGTGCTGCAGTCTGTGGAGCAGCCAATTGCGGGCGGCGGCGCTGAACTTTACATCGGGAGCCTGGGGTCTCTCGCCGAGATCACCAGTGGTGAAGCTCCATCCAGGGCGGCCTGTCAGCTTCGGAAGCCGCGGTCTCTGGTAAGGAAGCGGCTGTTCCAGGTTTTCCATGCCGCTGAGAGGATTCTCCCGACACCAGAGCACCATCATCCGGCGAGAAGGGCCTGGAACATCGGGCCCCGTAGCGGCGACTGCGGAGGCCTCCATAGGCCCGACTATGAATGGACATGGAGATGGGGACTGGAATTTTGTGCCTTCCCTCATAATGGGAACCATTGTGGGGGGATGTTTTTTTATGTTTAAATTTCTTTATTATTGTTATGTTGTATTCTTTTTTATGTGCTGCAATGGCAATCCACATTTCACTACACCAATAAAGAACCTTTGAACCTCAATATCAAACATTAATTACTGATATTTACGTATCCATGTTCACTAAAAATGGGATCTTGTCTATTTTTGTTAGTACAATAAACCCTTGTTGTAACGGACTATGGGGAAGGGGAGAATGCTATCTGTTATTGCAGATTATCCGTTATAACCGAGTAAGGGATTATCATTGTTTAAGTAGTAGAAACAACTAGACTAAGTGGGATCCTTGGGTCCTGATACACGGGAGGCCTGGTCCCCCAACGCAACCCATTCCCCAATGCAATATTCCACCACTCAACCCATCCCCCAAACGCAATATTGCACCACTCACACATAGCCCCCAACTGCGCAGGCACGGCTCATTTCCCCTCATCCCCCAGCACTCCCCCTCCCCCACTGTCCTCATCTCCCCCACTTTCTCCACTCCCTCCCTACCCTTCTCCCTCAATCTCCGCACTCTCCCTCCTCTCCAGGATCTTTCCCCTCTCCCCCTCCCCGAATCCCTCCCTCACCTCTCTCTCCCTCTCCTTTCCCCTACCCTCAGTAATTCCCTCCATCCATAAAAAGCAGCATCTGCAGTTCCTTCCTCCACAGGTCATTCATTGTTAGCTGTCGTTTAGATCCAGTTGACTTGACGATTGGACCAGTTTGCATCGTGTGTGTGACCTGGAATCCAGGCAAATTGATAATCCTGGCCTGCTGGCGACCAAAGGAGAGGCGAGGATTGGTGGATTTGTGGTCACAGCCCGTGGGCGGCCGAAGTGCAGCTAAGGGTTGGTGGTGGCGTCGGCAGCCCGGCCTGGCGGTAAAGGATAGCTGCCCAGCCTTGAAGCGCCTGAGGAAACAGTGCGGGCTGGGACTAACATTGGCAGCCGGCTTAGAAACGGCTGAGGATGTGGTGCAGGCCAATTTTGGAAGAGGCCGGGGAGGCAGTGCAGGCTTCGGCAGCCCAACCTGGCGTTGAAGGTCAGTAAGTCCGTCCACTATAATCAAAATCCGTTATAACGAGGTCTGTAATAATAAGCGTTTGTAGTATTCTTTTTCTGACTACTTGTCATTGTTATCTGAATTGTAAGTATTATTGTGAGGCTGGAAATGAAAGATTGGGTCATTTGAGTGAAGATGGAGAAGTTTGATTTTGCAATCCAAATGTTCAGTTTACTAAAAATTTGTATTTTTAAAATTGATTCATTGTAATATTAGCAGAGGTTCCTGTTCCTTATTCAACCCCTGAAGCAACTTAAACGTAGCAGGAGCAATCACAAACATAAAGCAGACAGATATTTAGTTTATTTGAACGATTATATATAACTTTTCATGGTTTATTTTCTATTTCTTCACAAATAACGCATACATGTTTTGTTCACAACACAGAATTTGCTACTTTATTGATTCCATATTTCTATTACATTCTGAAAAAGGGAAGCAGAAACATTAGATGCATTTATTTCACGTGCCAAGTTACATTGCATATTTTATCTTTGGCAAAATTGGTATATGATATAGTTCCTGATTGTTATTTAAACATAATCTCTAAATTAGTCATTTGTTTGCATTTCTAGATGAAAGGTTAATTATTTACCCAGGCATAAATGACACAACATGTTAATTCTCCCTGCTGTCTTTTTCTCATTTCATCTATAGTGGACACAATAAATCTTTCTTTCTTTTTATCATTGCTCACTGCCCTCGTCCTAGATAGGCTCTACATAAATCCAATATTCTCTCTGTCTTATTTAAATTCAGACTAATCACACTCCCATTAAGCGATTCCTTTAAATAATCATCATCTCCAACCTAATTTTTATTATGAAGTCCCGGAGTGCATTATTGCTTCAGAGCTGCTTTTCCGTCCCTCCTACCACTCCTTCTACTGACTCCCCCATTTAGTTCCCATGTTGTCTGCAATATTTTAAACGTGATGGTCAAGACCAAATCAACATAGTGTTCAATGTGTCAATATATCACTATGTTCTCAGTTCTTTTAACCCTTTGAATATCTATGACAGCACTTCAATGATTTCCCACCACAACACAACACTTTGTCACTGTTCTTTGTTGGTCATGATTGCACTTTTTTTTCCAACAAAAATATTATGTTGACAATAGGATGCTCCTGGTTGTGTTTTCTATACAGCATTCATACATTACACTTGCAGCAATACAAATGTGAAAACTTACATGAGCATTAACAACTTTACCATGTGTCCAATAATTCATTAAAATGGCAGTCACCTGAATCTACAGGGAGACCAGCGACCAGTAACAATCTGAGTTACATTCCATTATCTTCTGTCACTCAGCATTATCATGGCAGATCTGCATAAGTCCAAGGTATATCTGGGTAGGCTGAACACTGGATGTTCCCTTTGGAGTATAGACCGCATCTCATTCAGATCACCCCATTTAGATTTCTGAGCAATATTCTTTATGCTGTTTAATTTCTTCTTTTCTGATGCTGAACAGCAAATTTAACAAAATAGTTTGGAGTATGGGCAACAGTAGAATTGTTTTTGATTACTAGACATCATAAATAACTTGCCTCATTCAAAACTATCTTTCAAAATTATTCTATGAAGCATTAGCTATGTTACAGTGCTATTTAGATGAAGCCTAATAGTGGCAATACATTGATTATCAATCTTAATTAATAATAATTTAATAATGTCAAATATGTATTGTATTACTTGTCCCATGCTTTCATTCTTGCACTGGTTTAGACAAGACAGGTATTGAAATACGAATGCATGATACGAACACAGGAGCAGAGGAAACTAGAAAGCTGATGGAATAAACTTGTTCATTCCATACTGGAAATACATGATGCACTGTAATCATTTAGTAGACCTCCAGACTGTGCACTGTCAACATTAAAACACATCATTAAAATATTTAAAGAATAATCTTAGACTTGCTGCACAACCTTATTGTAAAATTACCTTTCATTAATGCACTATCGTAAATTTACTCAGGAAATCATACCTGCACATTCAGAATCTCCAGCACTGCAGCAGCATTAGTTATTGGGTCCCAATTGGTAGTTTGTGGTTAACTTCTAGGTATTTCTGGTCTATTTTCCAAATTCTGAAATCCATTCTTGACTGCAAAGAAGTTCTTGCAGTTGCTGTACTGCATTTATTTTTCCCTTGCAAACAGTTTTACTGCAATTAGTTTTGTAGATCTATATTTGGGACAAAATCCAATTTTTAGATCAAGTGGTTTTAGAAAACAAAATGAGGAAGGATCTAAACATCATGCTTGAGTCGTATGGATGAGTCAACCAGGGTGGAGATGGTGTCAGTTCAGCAGTTCAATTGCCAGATTAGTTATACCAAGACTGGACTGACAATGCTGGGACTCAAGATTAAAATCCATCATCGGTAGGTGTTAAATTTATATTCTGTTAATCATCTGAACTTTGAAAAAATAATACCAGTCTTTGTAATAATGACCATGAAAAAATTACTGGACTCTTGTAAAGACACATTTGTTCACTAATGCTCATTGGGGGAGGAACTCCGCCATACTTAGCTGGTCTAATCTGCATGTGACTCCAGACACAAAACCAACGTGATTGTCATTGAACTGACCTAGTCAGCCAATCAGTAGTACGTGACACAGCACCAGCTGACTGGGGTAAATAAAAATGGTCCAAAAGTACTGGCCAAGTCTGTGATGTGCATATCCTGAAAAACAAATATACTAAAAGTTATTTTGAAAAGTCAACAGTATGCTTCAATGACCTTTGCAGAATTGACCAAAAAAATCAAACTGATGGAAGCAGTTCCACCGCAAGTCAAGCAGCAACTGTGGATCCAAAAAAGGATGTGTCAGTGTTTTGGATCCAGACTCAGCAGTCGGACTCAGATTTTCTGCAAATTTGACATGTCTAGTTTGCACGACACATTAAAAAATGACCTACCCACATTTTCCCCCTCCTCTCATCGAGGAGTCCTGTCCAACTCCTGCTCTCCACACCACGAACCTCTGGCGGTGAAGTGTCGTCCCTTCTACCTTCCGAGGGACTTCACCTCCATCATCCTGACCGCGGTCTACATCCCACTCCAGGCAGAAGTCCATCTGGCACTGGAGGCGCTGCACGCCGTGGTCAACAAACACCAGACGTCTTACCCCGAGGCATTTACCACCATAGCTGGGGACTTCAATAAAGCAATCCTTACGAAATCGCTCCCTAACTTCCACCAACATGTCTCCTGTTGCACCAGAGGACCAAACACCCCTTGACCACTGCTACACCACCAGCAACAATGCCTATCGCTCCATTCCTCGCCCTCACTTCGGTAAATCCGACCATACCGCAGTGCTGCTTCTTCCTTCCTTCAGGCAGTAATTAAAGAGCGCACCCCCAGAGGTGAGGACTGTACAGAGCTGGTCAGTGGGGGCAGAGGAACAACTACAGGACTGTTTGGAGTCTGTAGACTGGGCAATGTTCAGGGACTCAGCAACGGACCTGAACGAATACACCAACGTCGTTACAGACTTCATAAAGAAATGTGTGGAGGACTGCATCCCAACAAAAACCTTCCGAGTGTTTCCCAATCAGAAGCCTTGGATGAACTTTGAGATCCGCACTCTCCTGAAGACCAGACACCAGGCATTCATGTCTGATGATACAGTGGTCTACAAAAAGTCCAGATACAGCCTTGGTAAGGCCATTAAAAAGGCCAAAAGGGACTTCTGCTCCAAGCTGGAGGATGGGACAGATGTTCAGCAGCTGTGGCGGGGCCTGAATGCTATCACCTCCTAAAAGGCGAAATAGCTCGTATGTCGGCGTAGCATCACTCCCTGACGAGCTCAATGCGTTTTGCGCACGCTTTGATCGGGAGAACACTGATGTGCCTAAACGAGCCCCCGTTCGCTGTGATGGTATTTCAGTCACAGTCACAGAGGCCGGCGTCAGAAAATCCTTCAGAGGGGTGAACCCTCAAAAAGCGCCTGGACCTGATGGTATACCCGATCGTGTTCTAAAAACCTGTGTGGACCAACTGGCTGGAGTTTTTACGGACATTTTCAACCTCTCACTTCTGAGGGCTGAGGTTCCCACCTGCTTTAAAAGGGCATCTATTATACCGGTGCCCAAGAAGAGCAAGGTGACGTGCCTCAACGACTATCAACCAGTGGCATTAACGTCGGTGGTGATGACGTGCTTTGATGTAGTGCTTTGAGAGGTTGATCATGGACCAAATCAACTCCTACCTTGACAAAAACCTGGACCCACTGCAGTTCGCTTACCGCCACAACCGATTAACAGTGGATGCGATCTCGCTGGCTCTCCACTCCGCTCTGGACCACTTGGACAACAAAAACTCATATGTCAGGCTGTTATTTATTGATTACAGCTCGGCATTCAATACAATCATCCCCTCTAAGCTGGTTAACAAACTCGCAGAACTGGGTCTCTGCGCATCTCTCTGCAATTGGATCCTCGACTTCCTTATTCACAGACCACAGACTGTTCGAAATGGTGAAAAGGTGTCAGCCTTGATAACAATCAGCACCGGAGCACTTCAAGGCTGCATGCTCAGTCCCCTGCTGTACTCACTCTATACTCATGACTGTGTAACTGGTCATAGTGCAAACTCCATCATCAAGTTCACTGACGACACCACTGTTGTGGGTTGTATTACTGATGGGGACGAGTCAGAGTATAGAAGAGAGATCGACTGACTGACCAAATGGTGCCAGCACAATAACCTGGCCCTCAACACCAGCGAAACCAAAGAACTGATTGTGGACTTTGGAAGAGGTAGGATGTGGACCCACAGTCCCGTTTATATCAATGGGTCAATGGTGGAAAGGGTCAAGAGCTTCAAATTCCTAGGCGTGCACATCTCTGAAGATCTCTCCTGGTCCGAGAACACTGATGCAATCATAAAGAAAGCATATCAGCGCCTCTACTTCCTGAGAAGATTACGGAGTGTCGGTATGTCAAGGAGGACTCTCTCTAACTTCTACAGGTGCACAGTAGAGAGCATGCTGACCGGTTGCATCGTGGCTTGGTTCGGCAACTTGAGCGCACAGGAGCGGAAAAGACCACAAAAAGTAGTAAACACTGCCTAGTTCATCATCGGCTCTGACCTCCCTACCATCGAGGGGATCTATCGCAGTCGCTGCCTCAAAAAGGTTGGCAGCGTCATCAAGGACCCACACCATCCTGGCCACACACTCATCTCCCCGCTACCTTCAGGTAGAAGGTACAGGAGCCTGAAGACTGCAACATCCAGGTTCGGAAACAGCTTCTTCCCCACAGCCATCAGGCTATTGAACTCAACTCAAACAAAACTCTGAACATCAATAGCTGGTTTATTTGCACTTTATCTGTTTTATATATTCATATGTATATATATTTATACAATGGTATATGGACACACTGATCTGTTTTGTATACATGCCTTCTATAATTCTGTTGTGCTGCAGCAAAGCAACAATTTCATTGCCCTATCTGGGACACATGACAATAAACTCTCTTGAATCTTGAAGTATTGTTAATTTCCGGAATAGAATTCCACAAAGAGTAGCTTGGAAACTATTACAACTGCCTCTGTTAGGTTTCTTGCCTAGTATATGTGTACGGGAAGTTCTGAATTACAAATATGGACTCCCTCTCCATTGCTCAAGGTCATTTGAAGCATACCCAGGAGGCTCAGTACAATGATCTACGTCCCACCACATTATCAAAGAGCTTGATTAAATTTCAGAAATTTGTGTATACTATGCCATTGTGGGAAAAAAGAAGATTTGGAGATTCTTTTGCATAAATCTTTGACAGCTAAAACAGATAGGATTCCAGACATTAGAAACAGAGACACATAATATGAAAGCCAGGATGTTACACTGAATGGGTGTAAAATAACAATTGATTTTCAACTCAAATATTGCATTTAATTCTGGATTCCATATTTTAGAAAGGACTTGGAGGAAATAGTAAGATTAAACGAGAACTTACCAAGTTTGAAGTTTGATCGTTATTTTATGAGGAGTTACGATGATGGATTACGTGAAGAAGTCCCGCCTGGCGCATGATCTGCATACTTCAAATCAGTGGCATGAAAAACACAGCACTAATAGCCGGAGTAAGATAGTAAGGCTCAATATAGACTAGAACTACCAGATGATCATTTATTTTATGAGGGTTGGGAGTGGAGAACACGTATCCCTCATCGTAAGTGGCGCTATGGAGTAGGCAGACTCGCGCCATTTAGGCTCCGGGAAAACTGTAGAAAAAACGGGGGGAAAAAATCGGGACTTTCCTGCTCAACATCGCAACCGACTGACTGCAGCAAGCCTGTGTCGTCATCAGAGGCGCGCGACAAAAAACCGACGTATGTTTCCACAACGTACCCCTCCCCCCAAAGGGAAAAAAACGGTAGGACCAGGGAAGTAGGCCCAACCGAAGCCTCGACCTCAATTTTAACAGCATCTCAAGAAGAGATCTCAAGAGAAAGAAAGACAGATGTGGAAGAATTAAGAAGTTTTCTTGCTTCAGAAATTTCAAAAATAATGGCAGAATTTAAAAAAACTTAAAAAAGATTTTAAAGAAAATTGACAACTTTTTTAAAAAAGAAATTAAAGAAGAAATTAAAGAAGAAATTAAGAAAGATACTGATGATATTGTACAGAAACAATTGGACGCTTGGAAGAAGATCATGGAAATGAAAACCTAAATAAAAAGATTGATGAGGTAAATGTCAAAATCAATCTGATGGAATTAGTATTTAATTCTCGAAGCTGGAGCCCATCTCTCAGGCACTGGAACAACAACAACAATCCATAAATCGAATTAGAGGGAATCGCTGAAACATGCTCTGAAACTACCAAGCAAGCTCCTCTCGTCGAGAACAAGCGTTTATCGGACTTATTGCATAAAATAACCGAAAAATGCATTGACTTGGAGGGACGACAGAGACGCCAGAATCTAAGAATTATTGGTGTCGGGAAGGAAGAGAGGGGAATCAGGACCCTCGTGAATTTGCTGCAGAACTACTGAAGAAAGTTTTAAATCTGGATGATGAAGCACCTTTACTGGCTCAGGCACATAGAGCACTGAGACGCCGTCCAGGGGCAGACGCCCCTCCAAGACAATTTATAGTGAAGGTGCAATATGACCATGTCTTGGATGACATGATGAAGAAAAATTGTTCGCAGCAGAAACCTTGTTTTCGAAGGAGACAAGATCAGCATATTTCGAGACTACCCGGCGGAGGTTGCCAAGAAAAGAGCATTGTTTACAGATACAAGAAGAATACTCAAGAACATTAATAACCTGAGATTGGACTAATGTACCCTGCAACATTGAGAATCACCTACGACCACAAAGGATACTTTCTTTACTAACCATACAGAGGCTTTCAAATTTGCAAAGAAGATTGAGACCACAGAAATGATTGAAGCTAGCGAGGACGAGAGCGAAAAAGAGGACAATGAGGAGTAATACTTAACGCTAAATATGTGCGATGATACTGGACTCATCGGTACCTTATTGAGAAGAAACTGAACTTTTTAAATCACTATATTCTAGGATTGTTATGAATTTAGAATGAAATGATCATCGCTATATAATATTTTTTATATTATTGTATTAACTGTTACTAACCATTATTAATCATAATAATTAATCATTATCAATTATAGTTAATTGGATTAACTCAGAAGTAGTTAAAAGGATCGTAATCATAAGATGATTAAAATAGAAGATGTCGGTTTAATAGTAAGATTAAAACAAGAATTACCAGTTCGAAGTTTGATCGTTATTTTATGAGGAGTTACGATATGAGGGATTACGTGAAGAACCCGCCTCACGCTGGCAACGGCATACATCAAAGCAGGGCGGCATGAAAAACACAGACACACCAAAAGCCGGCGAGTAAGAAGTAACATAGTTAAGGCTCATAAAAGACTCAGAACTACCATTTTTGATCATTTATTTTATGAGGGTGGGAGCGGAGGGCACGTAATCCCTCATTCGTAACTCCTCATAAAATCAACGATCAAACTTTGAACTGGTAAGTTCAAGTTTAATCTTACTAATTTTACTCTTCGGAGTCTCGTGAGTGACTACGTGAAGATTTTTAAAGCTTTCTGTGTTTTTATGTCGTAGAATCAATCCGTACGACAGTCCGGCTAAGTAACACATACATAGAGAAACCAGACTAATGTTAGATCATTACACAATTAACTTTTTAATGTTTAAAGTCAGACCATATTAACCCTCCTTATATCTGAGGGAAAGTTAGTACAGTGATAAAAAATAGAATGTGACTACACCATTGATTATAAGCAATTAATAGTAACACAAAGCAGGTTTGATTATCGTGCTCTCCAACACCCGCGTGTCCAAAGCTTGTCATAGTGTGAACAGGTTTATTGTAGAACTTTGAAAATGTTTCTTCTTTACTCCACCCTGCGACTTTTAAAATATGCTCCGAGAGGTACGTCCCGCCCCTTCGCCGCGGACGTAGCTGCGTCCCTGGTGGAGTGAGATTTGAACACATCAGTGTCTACTCCCGCAAAAACCAACTGTTTCAACCATTTTGAGATAGTTTGAACTGAAGCTTTTGTGTGTGGTTTTTTTGGTGCGTAACCATTAACCCCCCCCCCCCCCCCCCCCCCCCCCCCCCCCCCCCCACTTTTTTTTTTCATTTCCTCGAAGGGTGTCAGTAACTTTAATATTATTCGTTCAATGTTTAACCACACACAAAGTAGGATCAAAGATTGATAAGCTTGAAAGGTTACCTTTGTTCCAGATCTCCTGGTCTGCTTTGTTTGATCAACTCGTAAAAACATTAGAAACACCATTCTCTCTGTAGTCACATGCATACAGTCTAAACGCAACATTTGTAAAGTTTGCACTCTTTGAGAGCTGAGACCTCAGTGACATTAACATGACTAATTTCAATGTCAATCTTTCCTCAATGTCAACCTGCCTTCAATTGTGAGTCCATTGTCTAAGTAGCGTAAAGTACAATGCTCAAATCCCCAATCTCTGTGTATCTTGGTTTGGGTGGATTTAATATTAAAGATTCCTTTCATGAATCTAGATTTTAATGGATGCGACCCAATTGATCTCTGATCTTGTCATAAGCCCTAAATAGGGACGACAAAGCACTGCGTGCAGTGTTAATGGCACTGTAACTTAAATGTTGCTGAAAAATGCAAATTGGCAAGGAATTCCAAAAACATTTGCATACATTTACAGTATCATAAGAAATATTTGACTGTGTGCAAAAGTCTTCCCATTTCTTAATATGTGTCATATATTGCTTTTGTGTGCTATTGCGCCATGAAGCAACCATAACTTTCATAGTTTGGTCCGACAATCCCAGCTCCTGTAGTGGTCTGGTCAAAACCTGCAGATTAACAATTTCATATATGCATACAATGGGGTAAATCTCTTTAGTTACGGATAATAGTCAAGATATCACACTACAGTTAGGAATCGACCATATATGGTTCTTTAATCTATTCAGCATTACTGGGAACCAAGGTTGAGTTGGCCAATTTGGAACTACCAACAATCCAGAAGCAGAATCTTGTTTCTATCTTCTTCAGGCATCTCTGAATCAAAGCAAATGGTGGAAAAGCATAAAAGAACATCTTTCCCCAGTGTTTATGAAAATGCATCTACTGCTACTGCATCTGGATCGTGTTCCCAAGACACATAAGTAGGCAACTGAAGCTTCAGCCCCTCGATGCAAACAAATCTATTTCTGGCAACCAGATTGGTTTACAATATTCGTAAAATATTGCTGGCTTAAGCATCCATTTCCGTATTATCTTTAAAAATCCTGGAACCCCTTTTCATCTGCTACCACATGCCTTACCCGGATGTAGCTTGCTGAAATCCATATTTGGCGACCAATACAGTAACACCATTGCCATATCTATTGGCCAGACATTATCACATGATCTGACCTAACACCCCCCATGTGATTAAATGTATGCAACAGACGTTTTATTGTCTAACATGTATTAACACATGTAGACCTTGTTTAGCACAACAATCTGCTTTAAGTCCATAAAAAGCACCCAATAACTCCAAATAGTTAATACCATAAACTTGAAGAAACGCTCTTCTTCTTGAGCTTTCCATATACTCCACAACTGGAGGACGAATCTGTAGCCCCCATCCGAGAGCACTAGCTATCCGTTTGGTAAAACCATCTCAGGTTGTTAATTTTCATGATATTTTAGCAGCTTGTGGGACATTTTCAAACCACCATTGTAATTCCAACACGGCTTCTTTTGTTAATTGCATAGGCCTGTCAAAGTGACCTGCCTTCTCTTTAAGAGCCCTTGTTTTGTCCCTTTTTGAAGATTTTGATAATTGTAATGGACCAAATTCCACTGCCGGAAATGCTGCTACCAGTTTCCCAATGGTTTTCGCCACTTCTCGGATGGGGGAATAAGGTTTGTGAATGAGGTAATTACAAGTCATCAAGATGTCATTGGCCTTCTCTCCCGTTGGCAAAGTAACTAACATAGTCCACTGAGTTAATTACAAAACCCCAAAAAGTTAATTGATTGATGCTGGCTGCAGCTGGACCTTATTGGATGAATCAAAAACCCTAGCTTTTCAAACCAAAGTTTAGTAACTGAAACATGAGTGCTCGCTGACTTTGAGTATCACTAATGTCAGTATATATCCAGAATAACGCCCATAACAATGTGTTTCTGTGCTCTTAATTGGGCTAAAATGGTTTCAAACAGTTTTGTAAAGAGTCTAGGAGCGATATCAATCATTTGGTAAAGCTTTAAACTGCCATAATTGTCCCAGCCAATTAAATTTTAAATACCTCCTGAAGCATTTGATGAATTGTCTACAGAATAACCCCCCCCCCCCCCCCCAAGGCATCTTCAATTCAATCTTAGCCATTATAAAACCCTGCTGAGATAAGATATTTTGCCAAGTTACTGAATGTCTCCATCTATAAGTTAGTATTCTACAAACTTATTTCAAGATCCTGTACGGTCCAGATAATTCTGCAACCACATCTTTTTTATCTCTTCGAAATATATTAGGAGACAATTGTTGCTTATGTTCATAAGTCTTTTTCAATTAGCCTTTTCAGTGTATTTGTCAATTTCACAGTAATTCCTTCTTTCCTCTGCAGAAAACACATAAGCATAAGCAGGTCTATTCTGTACAGGAGATTAACACTTCTTTAAAAATAATAATGGCTCCGAAACTGCTTCTAATACTTATCGGCTCAGATGTAATGTTAAAGCCAGGCATTAAAATTTTTGCCATCTCCCTCAAATGGAGAGTCATCCACAGTTTCTTTTAGTACATAAGTCTTTAATACCTCTGCGTATGAGCGTGGTGGTCTCCTTTCTTCCGGAATTACAGGGGAAACGGAGAAGAAGAATAAAGTTGCATCTTGCCTGCACAGCACGAGAGTATTTTCGTGACAAACTCTGCTTCTATAACGGAAATCGAAACCCCTTCGGTCGAAAAACACCCTTCTTTGGTCAAAAACAATAGGTTTTAACATTGCTAAAATATTTAGTTTCCTCATCCAACTCTTTCAGCTGTTTCGGCAGATTTTCTTCCAAACAAATACCCAGGAGCTTGAACTCCCACTTTCTTGAACAGGCTTGCAATCTAGGGTGAAATATGGGCGAATCGCCATTTTCTCTCATGTCAATTAATTTCATAGAAATGAATTACTTAATAAGCCCAAAGTATCCTTTGAATCTTTTCCATTTCCAGATTCTCCATTTGCTGCCATAGGCCGTTGATGGCGGCAGAAATTAATTGACACCTTTTGAAACTTCACTCTAGGGCTCTCATATTGGAGTCATAGACGTCCCATATCATCGGATTACCTATGTAGGTACATCCAATGAGGCACAATTTCTTGGAAGCTTTATATAATTTGATGTTTCATTCTCACAGAATTGTGAAGTTGGTTGAGATACCATATAATTTATGTTTGCTGCAGCTAGGATTTCTTCCGTAGACTTCAACCCTTCCTTCAGGTTTAGCAAATCTTGTGCTATCGACCAGGCACCATTAGGCTCCTTTTCTTTTTACTTGTGGTGTGCTTTCAAAAGCCATATAGCCACCTGAAGGGTCTGCCTTCTGCAGCCCTAAATCAATTGGGATATTCATCCCATGAGACTTCTTCCAGCCCAAATCTGTTTCCGGTGTGATCATATTCCCAATTGGCCCACAGCCATATTCATTCATTATTTCAAACCCCTCAGGGATTTTTTGGTTGATTATTGGGTACTCTGACCCTTGTCTCATTATTGTTTGGAGGAAACTTTCTCCTATGCCTCCATTTTAGCCACATAGTTTTATTGTCTGGAGGTCTTTCAATATCAGAGTCATCAAGAAACCACGGGCTCTCAGATTTCTTTTTTTGCATTTTTTTTTAGGAACATTTTCCTCCGTGGTTATTATTTTGGAGAATTGGAAACTCACTTCGGGTAATCAGCGGCCATCGGTATCGGAACCGGGGTCCGCACTACTTCGCGTCCCGTATTTTTACTTTAACCCCGGGGAACATCTTTTTTACCCGGCGAAAACTTCTTTTCCCGATTTTCTGCTAGTTATTCTTTTATTAATCAGTGTCATTAGCACGTTAACGTGGCTCTAAATTTTTCTTTTGGTTTCGTTTTGCTGGAGCCAACCCAGCGTAACCTAAAAAACGCCCCTTTCTAACTGCACTTACCTGCGGGGCCGTTCCGACCCGCTGGGGGGGGCCGAGGAGCGATGCTCCTTACTGCAGCTCCTCCTCGCGCCGTCAGCTTTGACGTCAATACCGTTGCCAGCGTGAGGCGGGTTCTTCACGTAGTCACTCACGTGGACTCCGAAGTAAAATCCTAGACATTGATACTATTTAGACTAATCATGGATTAATACTTTAGTAAAATGAAACTAATATTTTATTAACCTTGAAATCTATAACAATTATTCCACTACTGAAATATCCATTATTCCCCCCCCCCCCCGCACAATGTTTTTCTTTATTGTATTTGAATTTTTTCCCTTTAAGGGAAAGAACGGAGCTAACAACATTTTTTTTCACCAAAAGCTACGGAAAGCCATTAGATGCCTAGCCACTTTTAGGGTGGCTATCACTAACTACCCTAACTATAGATGTAGTATTTTTTTATCTTTCACATTTCACTAACACAATAACCACTTACTCTTTCTATTTTGTAGTACGTTATTAAATCAATATTAATTTTTTATTTAGAATGGAATTATAATTGTTATATTCAAGGAATATATGACCGAGAAGAAAACCTGACAGTTCTGAAATGCATCTATCTGAGATCCAGGTGTAAGGTATGGTTTAACATGCTGAATCATCTAATCCCATTTATAGACCACCCTAATCATGATGCAAGACGTAAACGTGAACACTGGGAGGTGAAGGAATTACATTTTGCAGTTGGGAATGTTAAGGGAATAAATGAACCCATTAAGAGAGGCAAAGTATTAACTCACCTAAAATCGCTCAAAACTAGACATAAATTTTTTTCTCCAAGAGACTCATCTTAAAAAAGGAAGCGCAATACCGATTGAAAACAAAATGGATTGCCCAAACGTATCATTCCTCATTCACCAACATAAATCTAGAGGAGTTGCAATTCTAATTTCGTAAAGGTATACCTTTTAAACATATATCAACTACAGAAAGAATGTACTGATGGGTAGATATATCATAGTAGTAGGTGAATATGTTCAAAAAAAAAAGTGACTCTCATTAATATATATGGGCCTAATTTTGATAGTCCGCGGTTTTTCAAGAGGTAATATTGAATAGTATTCCGGGAAAATACACAAAATAATTTAATAATTGGTGGAGATTTTAAATTGTACACTGGATCCATATTTATATAGATCATCCAACACAGAGAAAGTCAAAATCTTTGTCAAGTGAATTTTTAAAACTCATATATATAAGGATTATACCAATATTAAGGATGTCTGGAGAATTGAAAACCCATCCGGAAGAGAATATTCATTTTGATTCATCTATGCATTAAAACTTATTCAAGGATAGATTATTTCTTAGTAGACGCTAAACTCGAATTCCATATACTTATAAATCACAATATATCATAATATTATAATTTTTTTCGGATCACGCCCCATTAACGTTTAAGATTAAGCTAATATGGAATGGACAAGAAACAGACACAATGGAGACTTAATCCTTCAAATTTTAAAAGAACAGGTATGTTGTGAATATCTTGTAAAAACAGATTAATATTTCTTCTTCCGAGATTAATGACCACCCAAAATCTCTGCTTCCCTTCTTCTGGGAAACATTCAAAGCATTTATACGTGGGGTATTAATCTCCTCTCATGCATTTCTTTCTTGAACAAAGAGAATAGAGCTAAAACAAAGACCTTGGAATTGGAAATAAGACAATTAGACATAGAAAACGCAAGAACACCTTCATTGGTAAAAACATAATTGAAAATAGTCTGCATTGAAATATAGATTAAATAAATTACTATCGACCAAATAATAAAACTTTTATCAACATACAAAACAATTAAATTTTGAATTTTGGTGATAAACCACACAAACTATTGGCACGCCAACTTTTCGAAAACTGATGTAGAAAAAAATGATTCATAAGATCAGAAAAGGAAAAAACACTAACACTCCCCAAAGATATTATCGACGATTTTTTTTTAAATATTATCAAGATCATTATTCACTAAAGTGACACACAATCAAACAACAGGAATGGAAGCATTTTTACAGAAATGCAACCTAAAGGCTTAGATCTGCAGAACAGGAATTATTAGGAGCTGAAATAACGACCAAAGATATTGAAAGTCAATTAGATCTTAAAATATGGAAAGCCGCCGGCCCTGATGGCCTAAGCCTCTGAATTCTATAAAAATTTTATGATCTGATTTCTCTCCACTTAACAAACACTGTATAAACAAGTTTATACTCAACACAAACCTCCTGAAACCTTAAATGAATCTACAATAATACTGATACCTAAATTGATAAGTGATCTAGAAGACCCGTCCCTCATATATGAGCAATAGCTCTATTAAATACTATCAAAAATATTAACTAAAATCCTTTCTAATATATTGATTTAGTAATTAACAAATTAAAACATCCTGATCAAACAGGTTTTATCCTAAAACGTACTCATTTTATAATCTTAGACGACTGTTTAATATTATATATTCAAACAGAAAATGCAATGAAGAACTAGCAATTATATCGCTAGATTGCTGAAAAAGCCTTTGATTCAAGTAGAATGGCCATATTTATTTTCAGATGGAAACATTTCAATTGGGAGAGAAGTTTTTGTGCAAGGGTTTAAATTGTATAATTTCAAATCCAAACCCGCTAGAAATACTAAAACAAATCAAATGTTATCAACTAAATGTAATCTTTCCAGAGGTTGTAGACAAGGATGTTCGTTATCTCCATTATTATTTGCTTTAGCAATTGAACCACTTGCAGAAAATGTCAGATCTAATCCAGAAATACATGGGTACAATACTAAAGGTACAACGAATAAAAATTTCTCTCTATATGCAGATGATGTACTAATATATATTACAAAGCCGAAACTAGCATTCCAAATTTATTAATTTAATAACTCAATCGGTCACTTCTCAGGATATAGAATTAATTGGAATAAAAAGCGAAATTATGTCCAATAACGGATCATAATATACATTATACTACAACAAATCACCTTTTAAAATAGTTGAACGAAAAATTTAAATATTTAGGTATTTATATAACTAAGGGTATAGCTCCTCTATTTAAATCAAACTTCCAACCTTTAATGAATAAACTAAATAAGGAAAAATTCAATACTGGAAAACACTTCCCTTCTCAATTGTTTGGTAGAATTAATGCTATAAAAAATGATTTTTTTACCGCAATTATTGTATCTATTTTCAATCCATTCCCGATATATATTCCAAAATCTTTTAAAAAAAAAGTTGACTCCACTGTTACAAGTTTCATCTGGGACTACAAGAATCATAGAATAAATACAAAAACATTTATGTAAATCAAAGATTAATGGAGGTTTAGCTCTACCAAACTTTTTGTTCTATTTCTGGGCAGTTTATATTAAAACATGAATTTTTGGTTGGAAGAAATGGATCAACAACCAGAATGGTTTAAGGATGGAAAAGGAGGACTGTCTACCTTTTTGAAATCGGTTTCTATTATACTTGCAACCGACAAAATTGCACAAAAAAACTTATGGGGAAAAACCCTATAATATATAGTGGTATACGAATCTGGAAACAACTTAAAAAGGCTCTAAAACTTGATAATATATCTATCTATCTTCCTATCGTAAATAATCCCTAATTCAAAACCCTCCATACTAGATAAAGGCTTTACAACAGTGGAAAAAACTATGGAATCAAAAGGGTGGAACACCTTTACAAAAATGGCACCTATCTCTCATTTCAAGAACTGCAACAGATTTATGGGTTACATTCAAATAATTTTTTTCGATACTTACAACTTAGAGATTATTGTTAGGTCAAATACACAAGATTATAGGAATAGGGATCCAGAAATCTTAGATGAATGTCCTGAATAAGCATCCTAATACAGAGGAAAATTAATAACTTACATTTACAACACCCTTTTAGACAGTGAGATACCATCAACGGAATCATATAGACACACAGGGAAAATGAAATAAATCATCCATAACGAAAAAAGATTTATGGGATAAAAGTTTACAATACATACATCATTGCTCGCTAAATTCCAGAACATGCTCTAATACAATTTAAAGTTTTACATAGATTACATTAGTTCCAAAGTTAAATTAAATAGAATCTTCCCACAAATAATTGTCTACCTGCGATAAATCAACATCTAGAGGCTAACTTAACACATACTTTTGCAAATTGTATAAAAATTAAGAATTTCTGGACTGAGATCTTTAAAAAACTTCTGAAGTCTTTTATTAATACTAAACAGGATCCGGACACAAAATTAATAATACTTGGAACGTCAGAACAAAGTTTAACTCTTACAACATGCCAAAGAAATTTCTAGACTACAGTATACCTAATTGGGAAGAAATTAATATTAAAATTTGGAAAGTGTCTATATCCCCCACAAAATTAAAATGTGGATTATGGAAATGTCGGAGACCCTACACCTGGAAAGAATCAGATTTGCCTTAATGGACAAACAAGAAGTTTTTGTTAGAACATGGTCTTCTTCATTGATTACTTAAAAGGGTAGATTGGTTCGGCAGGAAACCCTAATCTGAAACTTGGATTTAGGAATAGATGAAAAAGATTAATCTTTATATTCTTTGATCTATCTCCTACGATGTATTAAATCTAAATTATTCCTTTCTTATGATTTTCTTCTTTGATGTAGATTATTATTCTATTTTTTCCTACTGTTCTCTATTAAAAAAAACTATTAGTCAAATTATACTGATATATAGAGTCAATATTATCACTGATAATATTAACAATGTATGCTTGTTGACATGAAATATTGCTATCATAATATATGTATGCTAATCCACAGGTCTAAATACTCTAAAAAATAAAATATATTAGCAAAAAAAAAAAAAAACATATTGAGTCAATGCTTAACACACACAATTTTTGGTCGACAGGATATGCTTTAAAATTACCTTGGTTCCAGCTCCTCCTGGTCTGCTTTGTTTGGTTAAGTCATAAACATATAAGACAATGTTATCTGTAGCCACATGCATACAGTCTAACGTAACATTTGCAACGTTTGCACTCTTTGTGCTGATACTAAAGCCATGAGCATTATTACTTCAAATGTTAACTTCCGAAACAGTGATAGAATTGGAGCCCATTGCCTAAGCAAAGTAAGAACTATGCTAACCTCCCAACTTCTATATTTTTACTTTGGGCAGATTTTCCTTTCCCAATTGGGATATTAACGGATGAGACCCGCTAGATTCATGGTCTGCAATTTGTCCTAAATAGGACGATAAAGCACTATGAGCCCTGTTAATGGCCCTATCGCTTAGGTGCTGATCAAAATGCAATCCAGCAAGGAACTCCAATATATCTGATATGCTAGCAGTATGATAACACATCTTTGACTGTCTACCAAAGACTTCCAATTTCTTTATATAAACAAAATACTGTTTTTAATGCTATTTTTCCAAGCTGTAGAGTATTTTCCAAGAATTCCCAAACATTCATGGTCCTATCTGACAGTCCAAGCTCTTGTAATGGTCTGGTCAGAACCTGCAGATTAACAAATTCATATGATCATGCCATGATGAATTTTTCAACAATTTACTGCAGCTATGAATAGTCATAAATTATTATTATTCTAAACATCAACGAGAACCATGACTGTGTCTGATTTGGGCCACCAAACCGCCCGTGCAGAGTCTTTGCTATATTTTCATCAGACATTGCCTAATCAGAACAGAATGGGGAACATAAAATAACAGATTCCCCCCCCCCCCGCCCCCCCCACCCCCCACCCCCCACCCCCACCCCCACACCCCACAAACGTAGTGACAATGCCCATCCACAGCTATTGCTCCTGGGTTTTTGGGTTCCCATGAGACATATTTGGGCAATTTTAGTGCTTTAATCTAGACCAACAGATCAACGTTTATGTAATCCATACCACTGACAATGTTTTCCAACTTGTGGATTTAATATCCATTCTGTATTGTCTTTAAATTTTCGTGACCTGTTGTCTCTCCCTGAGATAGATAGCTGAAAGCCAAATATTCTTAAAGATACACCAATGTCACATCTGGTTAACCAGATAATCATATGATAATGGTCTTACTTGACCCATGTGATTGATATATGCCACAGCTGTGGTATTGGCTACTTGTAATTGGACATGCAAATCTTTCATAGTAGAACAATAAGCTTTTAATCCATAAAAGCTCCTGACAACTCCAAATAATTACTACCAAGTGTTTGGAGAAATATGTTTCTTGGACAATCAATCTGCCACCACCTGGTGTTATTGTCTGTAGCCCCCTAGATAAGGGATGTATCAGATATTAACCTGATAAGAACAGATATTACACTTATCTAGCCCAAAAAACCGAGAAGCTATCCACCATCCGAGAATACTTGCTTCAGTTTGCAATGGCTGCTGAGCTAATATGTTTTTAAGCAGCTTGTGGAAACATTCTCAATCCGCCACACTGTTACTCTGATAAAGCTTCCTTTTAGGCAATTGCATAGGCCTGTCAAAATGGCCTGCTCACACTCTTCTAGTGCTTGTGTTTTTGCCCTTTTTAGCTTTTTTGGTAATGCAGTGGACCAACTCTACTGCAGAAATAGTGTTACTAATTTACCTAAGCTCCTTCTCGGATGGAGGGATAAGCTGCTTGTCAACAAGGCAACGACACACATTTGTAATATTGGCACTTTGTTTGTTGGTAAATTTACCGAACATGGTACTGAATCACTCACAAACCACAAATAGTAAATTGTTGGGAAATGGCTGAAGCTTTAGATTTTTTTTTTTTGGATGGATTCAGGACCCTAGTCTTTCATCAGGCTTGTAATTGCTGCACTTAATTTTTCCACCTGACTCCTGATCAGCATTGGCAATTAAAATGTCATCAAGATAACCATGACCATGTGTCTTTATCAGTGCAAGTGCTGGATTCACCATTGTGTGAACAGCCTAGAAGCTGAGCTTAATCCATTAGATAATGCCTTAAATTGCCATAGCTGACCCATTTAATTAATTTTCAAGTACCTGTGAACATGATGATAATTTGGTACTAAATGATACACATCCTTTACGTCTATAGTAACCAATTACAACTTGTTGATAACAACTGCCTTGCAGTGTTGAAGGTGTCCATTTTGAAATGCTTTATACTGGACAAATGTATTAAAGTGTGTGGTCTAAAATGACTCTTCAACCACCATCTTCTTCTGCCTGGGGAAATTATTTGATACAATTTGTTGTGGATGCTTACTCCCGTTTTTTTCCCCATTACACTTTTCCCTAAATAATTTCTTACCTTTTCTTTATTTGAGATTTATCAGGTGCAGAAACATAAACTAGGATTAGATTAATTCTGTACAGGTGGATCAACTCCTTCTACAAATTTTATTGTAGATCATTACACAGTATCTAATATAAACCATTCAGCTGTTATGCAATATCATTTATCATAACACACCTGTAATCTACCACCAACTCGGAGTTCAACAAAAGCTTCCTCTGTGATAGAATAAAGTTTTTTGGTTACCTCTCCAAATGCACGTGATGGCCATCTTCCCCCACAATATTGGTTAACATATAGGCAGTGCTGGAACTACAATACTTACTCACCATACTCCTGCCTCTGTTTGATCCACTATATCAAATCCCCTTCACATTGAACCACCAATTTTTTGCAAAGTTTAATGAGGGCTGATATCTTTGCCCTCTTATCAATGTCTTTGATTGTTTTTAGGCAGGTTGTACTCCGTATAAACCAAGATTTTTTGAACATAGCATGATCTGTATTGACCTGCAAATTCTAAGTGCAAAATGGTCCGAATGCAATTTTCCTCTCATAACCATTGAGCTTAACATATGAGCTATAAAACAATGCCACTTGTCCTTTTTAAATTTTTTCCATTGCACAATCTTTCACTTGCTTCCCATAAGCAGTGATGCCACCCGCAACTTGAAATTCTTTGGAATCGTATTCCCTGTGCCTCCACACTATTGAAGACATGGGTGCCTTAATCGGATTCACCGTTGGCACCCTAGTAAAGCACAAGTGTTTTTATATAAATCTGCTGTTTCAACCAAGGTAACCATGGTTACCTTCCATGACGCCACCGCTTCCTTCAGGTATCGTACTTTTTACCCATTAATACTCCTGATTTATACTTGTGGCTGTGGTGGGGTACTTATGACCAAAAACACCACTTAGGGTCAATTTACTTACTGCCCTGGTACTCCGAGACTGCTCAAGGAGACTACCTCCAGCCCAACTGAGTTTTTCTATTCCACAGTGGTAAAAGCTCCATATACGTAAATGAAACCCCTCAGGCCTGCCTGGAATATTCTGGTTTTTTCGACCCAAGAAGAAAATAATTGGAGTATATGCCATTTAATTTATTCAAGCCATACGGCTTTCTTGTCTGGAGGCCTTTCCCTTATAAAAATCATTTAAATCATATAAAACCACGCCTCTCAACTTCTTTATTATCCTCCCCACTGGAGATTCATCCCGTGGCTTTGGTTTTGTGGAGCGACTAAATGCCCCCTACGGTTAATTTTAATGGCCACCGGTATCGGAACCGGCTCCGCCACTAATTCTGCCATCCCCGATCTTTCTGAGATTCTACCCGGGAACGCATTTTAACCTCCGTTTTTCCTCCGGAATAATTCCTCTTTTCCTTTCAACTCCTGCTGGCCCTGCATGCCAGCACCACGGAGTTTGAACACGCCCTGTAAAGTAATTAAATCTACTTACCTGCGGGCCTGTTCCTTACCGCTGGTGGAGCTGCGCTCTGCAGCTCTTTGCCTACCGACAGCGTCGACGTAATGTGCCGATCATGCGCCAGGCGGGACTTCTTCACGTAGTCACTCACGTGACTCCGAAGTAAAATAAGATATACAGTGAGTGTTTCAAAATGACGATAACAGCTTACATAAACTGGAGGTGTGTTGTTTGTTTTAATTGAGCAGAAACGCTTTAACAGCAAATTTGGTGATGAAATTATAATGAGGATTTGTATTTGATAAAGTGACTGAAAGGGAAATAGTTTCTTAAGTATTTTATGTTTAAGGGAACTATAGGGATAGATTTTTAAGGTGTTTCAGCAAAGTGAAAGAATGAAAAGAGAAAACATTTTTAATACAGGTGGCAAGAAAATGAAGAATTTGCTTGCCTCATTGAGTGGTGACAAATCCTTCACCACTTTCAAACTAATCTGATGAAAACAGAGAAAATGTATGGAGGGAAAATTGTTAAAAGCTAGTGGAATGAGTAATAGGATTGGCCTTCATAAAAATCCTGCTGATTTAAGGAATTGGTAGCATGGCACAAAATATTTCTGTCACAATTATTTTTGATCGCCTTATTTAATATCAAATATTGACTCCCTATAGTACCAACTTTATCTGGGATTAAAAACCACAGAATAAATAAAAAACACTTATGTAATCAAAAAATAATGGAGGTTTAGCAACTACAAATTTTATATTTATTATTGGGCAGTTATATTAAAAATATGAATTTTTTGGTTGGGAGAACTGGACAAACAACCAGATTGGTTAAAAATGGAAAAGGAAGAATTGTTTACCTTTTGAAAATTGGGATCGATACTATTTGCTAATACTAAATTAAGCAAAAAAAAACCTATAAAAGAAAACCCATAATAGACATGAATACGCATTTGTAAACAATTGGGAAGAGACGCTAAAATTGGATTGTTTTACCATATCACGTTCCCATTGTAAACAATGCTACCTTTAACCCTAAATGATGATAAAAGGTGTTTTTACGATGGAAAAATCATGGAATTATTAAATGGCAATCTCTATAGAAAAATTCCTTTCTCTCATTTTTCAGGAACTAAACAAATTTAATGGCTTGATTTCAAAAGACGACTTAGATCATCTACAAATCAGAACTATGCTGACAAATACACAGATTATAGGAAATAGGAAAGACAGAAATTCTTGATGAATGCTAGAATAAACACCCGAACACAGAAAAATAGATATCTTATATTTATAATATTTTATTTGATAATGATGCACCCACATGACGGAAATATACTAGGCAATCATGGGAAAACGAACTAGGCCAAATAATAGGGCCAGAAATATGGGATAAAAGCTTACAACATATACATCACTGTTCGTTAAATGCTAGACACTCTTTAATACAATTTAAAGTTTTACATAGATTGCACTATTCAAAAACCAAATTAAACAGAATTTTTCCATGTGTATCCCCTATTTGTGATAAATGTCAACACTTAGAGGCTAATCTTACGCACACATTTGTAAACTGTACAAAAATTAATATTAAAATTCTGGAAAGGCCCTATAACCCCCACAATTAAAATGTTGACAATGGAAATGTCGGAAACCCTACTTTTGGAAAGATTTGTCTTAATGGACAAACAAGAACTATTCATAAGAATATGGTCCCCATTTATTGAATGTTTGAAGGGGCAAATTGGTTCGGCACGAGAACCTGACTGAAACCTGAATTAAGGAATAGATGAAGAATTATATTTTATAATCCATGGATATAGCTCCAATGATGCATAATCAGTTGAATACTCCATTCTTTTTTTGGTTTTCTCTCTTTTTTTTCTACTATTTTTTACCTATATAAAAACTAAAAAAATATAAAGAAGTGCAATTACGATACAATTGTTAATATAAATAATATTAATAATGTATGACTATAACAAACAAAATGCTTTTTATTATGCATTTACTTCTAATAAAAAATTTATTTTTTTAATTAAAAAAAAAATTTTTTTTAAGTGCACAACAAGGTAAATGTTGAGATGCTTTCACTATTGGGATTATCTAGTACAATGGGGATGCAGTTACAAGATAAGGGAAAGGTCATTTAAGACTGAGGTGTGTAAGAGATTCTCCTCAAAAGGCTGGTGAATCTCAGGAATTCTTCACGGATAAGCTTGTGGAGGCTAGATCATTGAACGTATTTGAAAGACAGATAGATTTTTGAAAGATCAGGGGAATTAAGGGCATGGGGCACGAGGAGCTGAGGCCTGGGCTAGATCAGCCATCTCCCTACACACTTACTGCCTGGCCTACAGAGTTCCTCCAGCATTTTGTTCTTTGTTCCAGCCTACGTCTACACCTATTTTCTTGTCCTGTGTGTTCTTTATTCTGGCAGAGGATCTAAATTCAGCACTTTGACGATACTAACTGACTATTTCCAGGCTGTTTCAGTTTTACAAAAACTCTTGCATCTACCTAACAAATAAAAAAGTTGTACAAAAAGTGCAGAATAAATCTTAATCTAGCCAATTACTGCCAAATCAATCTTTGTTAATTATCTGTCATTGACAACATTATCCAATGGCTCCTATTTGCCAATAAAAGTTCTCACACATATTTATGTTACTTTCAGGCATTTACTTTCATTATGTAGAGTACATGTGCTCAGTGTGTTTCCAACCTTTAAGCGATTCAATGTACACTGTACAGACTCATACTCATGAGACATGAAGACCTCAAACAAAGTGTGCGTTTATCCAAGGGCTCATCATGAACTGATCTTCGGGAACTTTCTCAAATATTGGTACAATTTAGAGAACAGGTGTCACATGACAGAATTAGAGCATCGACAGGGTTAAAGTAGCAAACAATATTGCATGTCCTACACCTCATTTCCATGGTCCCACAGATTGTGTAGCTATCCAATTATCTCAGGTACTTGAGTATTTAAACATAATCATAACCATAATCATAATCTTTCTTCATTAACCAAGTATGTTTTGCTACATACGAGGAATTTGATTTGCCAGACAGTCATACCAATAAAAAGCAACAAAACACACAAAATACATCTTAACATAAACATCCACCAGATTCCTCCACATTCCTCACTGTGATGGAAGGTGAAAAAAAAATTCAATCTCTTCCCTTCTTTGTTCTCCCACAGTCGGGGGCCTCAAGCCTTCTGTTGATGGGTCGATCTTGGCTCCCATAGCCGGCGATTGAGCCCTACGCGTCAGGGCGATCAAGCACCCGCATAGGGGGGATCGCAACTTACGCATGCCGGGCGATCGGACCCTGGGTCGGGGCTAGTCGAACCCCCTGCATCTTGGAGCTTCCCAACATCGGCCTCTACCCGAGACTGCAAGCTCTTCGATGGTGAAATCCGTAGGCCGCAGTTGGAGAGTCGATCCCAGGCAAGGGATTGTAGGCTCCGATGGTAAGTCCACAACCCTGCAATGGGGCTCAAGGTCTGTATCGAGGAAGGCCGCCAGCTCCACGATGTTTGGCCGCAGAGTGACCGGGGACACGATCTGGAAAAAATCACATTTCCGGCAAGGTAAGAGAGGAAAAGGGGAAAAGGGGAAGTACAATGGGATCTGAGGGTCCTTGTACATCAGTCTATGAAAGTAAGTATGCAGCGGGCAGTGAAGAAAGCGAATGGCATGTTGGCCTTTATAACAAGAGGAATCGAATATAGGAACAAAGAGGTCCTGCAGTTCTACTGAGCCTTAGTGAGACCACACCTGGTGTATTGTGTGCAGTTTTCATCCCCAAATTTGAGTAAGGACATTCTTGCTATTGAGGGAGTGCAGAGTAGGTTTACAAGGTTAATTCCCGGGATGGCGGGACTGTCATTTGCTAAGAGAATGGAGCAGCTGGGCTTGTACACTCTGTAGTTTAGAAGGATGAGAGGGCATCTCATTGAAACTTATAAGATTGTTAAGGGCTTGGACACGCTAGAGGCAGGAAACATGTTCCCGATGTTGGGGGAATCCAGAACCAGGGACCACAGTTTAAGAATAAGGAGTAAGCCATTTAGAACGGAGATGAGGAAACACTTTTTCTCTCAGAGAGCAGTGAGTCTGTGGAATTCTCTGCCTCAGAGGGCGGTGGAGGCAGGTTCACTGGCTGCTTTCAAGAGAGAGGTAGATAGGGCTCTTAAAAATAGCGGAGTCAGGGGATATGGGGGGAAGGCAGGAGCGGGGTACTGATTGGGGATGATCAGCCATGATCACATTGAATGGCGGTGCTGGCTCGAAGGGCCGAGTGGCCTACTCCTGTACCTATTGTCTATAGTCTATTGTCTATTGAGAATGAGACAAAGTTTACACCTCCCCCTCCCACCTCCCCATCACCCATCCTCCACATAAAACAAACCAAAGTAAATTAGCACATGCTTTTAAAAACACAAAAAATAACAAAAAAGACGAAACGACAGACAGATCATTGGCGAGGCTGCCATCGCTGCTGGCGCCACCCAGTGGAATATGCAGCAAGTAATTAACCATCCAATTCGCCCTCAGCTAACAGCACATTAGGATTGTGGTGGAATACTCTCCACTATAGCCGTATTTCCAAAAGCATCCGTATTGAAGCAATGTTCAGGATCGACTCCCAGTACACCATCTTAACCATTCATCTATCCCCTCCCCAAATATAGCACACCATGGTTACAACGTCTATCATCTACAGGATGCAATGCAGCTTGTTTGACTTCCTCTCCCAAACCCTAAGTATTCACTATCTAGATGGACACAAGTAGGGGAATTCCACCACTCCTAATTTCCTCTACAAATTGTATGCCATCTTTGGAAATATATTATTATATGCTCATTGTCACTTGGCCAAAAGCTTCTATCTCCCCACCCAATAAAATTGAAGAAAGGTTTTTAGTGGATAGATTGCATCAGTTCATGAAAGCAATTTTCTATCATCTTCTTAAGAAAATGAACTACCTTCCCCTGAATGAATTTAAAAAAATCAATATTCACAAATGGTAAATGAAATAGTAAGATTAAACGAGAACTTACCGGTTTGAAATTTGATCTTTATTTTATGAGGAGTTACGATGAGGGATTACGTGAAGAAGCCCCGCCAGGCACATGCACGTCATACTTCAAAGCAGTGGCGTGAAAACACAGAAACTATAGTCTAAGTGATATAGTAAGACTCAGAAGACTGGAACTACCAGATGATCTTTGTGATTATGAGGGCCGGGAGCGGAGGGCACGTACTCCCTCATCGTAACTCCTCATAAAATAAAGATCAAACTTCAAACCGGTAAGTTCTCGTTTAATCTTAGTATTTTACTTCAGAGTCACGTGAGTGACTACGTGAAGATTTCAAAGCTCTGTGATTTCATGTCGTAGATCCATTCCATATGGCACACTGCTTCAGTTGACATAGTAGTGAATAAATAATGTATTGAACATTGCTTCGAATTATCCAATAAACATTTTTTAATAATAATAAACAAAACAGTAATAACCCCTCTGTCCCAGGGGGAAATTACAAATGAAATTTAGAAAGAAAAGAAATCAAACCAAACCCAAGACAGCATGCCCAAAACCTTGCACTGTCAGGACAGGTTTATCATCGAATTTTGAGAAGGTCCCCTCCCTAGACCAATTCTGCAGCCCCGAGGATTTGGTCTAGAAGCACGTCCTGTGCCTTCACTGCGGATATTGATGCCGCCCTGGTGGAGTGACTTTTAAACACATGAGTGTCTACTCCAGTACAATCCAAAACCTGTTTTAACCATCTAGAAATAGTTTGTAATGACACATTTTTATGAGGCTTTTTCTGGCTGGTGAGCATTGCTGTCTCAGAGCCTCTTAGACTCTTAGTTAGCTCGATATATTGACACAGGTGCTGGACTACACATAAAGTTTGGTCAACTATGCTTTAAAGCTTACTTTGGTTCCGGCCATTCCTGGCCTGCTTTGTTTGATTAAATCATACACATAAAACGTAATGTTATCTACAAAAGAGTACATGCTATCTAGCCGTAGCTTTTGCAATGTTTGAACTCATTGCGCTGATACTAGCACCATGAGCATAACCACTTTAAGTGTTAACTTCTGAAAAGACAGTGACGTAACTGGAGCCCATTGCCGAAGCAGTGTGAGAACTATGCTGACATCCCAGATTTCTGTATATCTAGGCTTAGGAGGGTTCTTGTTTAAGATTCCTCTCATGAATCGGGACACTAATGGATGAGACCCAATAGATTGTTGTTCTGAAACCTGCCCTGAATAGGAGGACAAAGCACTCCAAACACTATTAATGGCACTATAGCTCAAGTGTTCATCAAAATGCAATGTAGCAAGGAACTCCAATACATCCGGTATGCTTGCAGTATGATAAGATATATCTGACTGCAAGCAAAGCATCTCTCATTTCTTAATATGAGACACATATTGTTTTTTAGTGCCATCTCTCCAAGCTGCAGTTGTCACATCCATGGTCCTACTCGACACTCCAAGCCCTTGGAACGGTCTGGTCAGAACTTGCAGATTAACAGATTAATACAATCATGTAACGAATGACTTTCTCCTGTTACTGGGTGCACCAACAAATTACTGCAGTTGGGGACAGCCATGAATGGCTGAGTCATCATTCTCAGCACCAATGGGAACCATGGCTGTGTAGGCCAGTCTGGAACCACCAAAACGCCTGAGGCGGAGTCCTGCTCTATTTTGGTGAGGCATTGCCTAATGAGGCAGAATGGAGGAAAAGCGTAAAAGAACGTACGTCCCCAATGTAGCGAGTATGCATCCACCGCTACTGCTCCTGGATCTGGTTCCCACGAAACGTATTTAAGCAACTGGTGATTTAGCCTGGATGCAATCAGATCTATATCTGGCAAACCATAGCGGCTGACAGTCATTTTAAAAACATCAGGATTTAACATCCATTCTATGTTGTTATTAAATTTCAGTGACCTGTTGTCTGCCACCACATTATCTCTACCTGGTAGGTGGATAGCTGAGACCCAGATATTTCTGGAAATACACCAGTCCCAAATGAGGTTATCCAGATTATCACATGATACTGACCTTATTCCTCCCATGTGATTGATATAGGAAACAGCCGTGGTATTGTCAATCTGGAGCTGAACATGTAAATTATTCATTGCTGAACAATAAGCTTTTAATCCATAGAATGCACCCAGCAATTCTAAGTAATTTATACCATGCCTTTGCAGGATTAAATCCTCTTGCACACTCCATCTACCACCACAGCTAGATTTGCTGTCCGTGGCTCCCCATCCCAAAGCACTCACATCTGTTTGTAAAACCACTGAAGGTTGTTGAATCAAAATGTTTTTGGTACTTTGTGCAATATTGATTATCCACCATTGTAATTTGGCGATGGCTTTGGCTGGCAACTGCATAGGTCTATCAAAATGACCTGCATGTTCTTTAAGTGCTTGTTCTCTAGCTCGTTGCAAATTTTGATAGTGCAGGGGTCCAAACTCCACTGCAGGGAAAGCCACCACCAATTTACCAATAACACTGGCTACTTGCCGGATGGAGGGTTGTTGCTTTTCTGCGAGACTGGTACAGACCTCCGTGATTTCGACAGCCTTGGCCGTAGGCAAAGTCACTGACATATCAACTGAATCAATGACAAACCCCAAATAGTCAATTTTTTGGGATGGCTTTAGCTTGGATTTTGTTGGATGGATGAGAAAACCTAACCTCTCAAACAGGTGTTTGGTTGCTGAAACCGATTCCTCAGCTGTTTCCTGAGTGTTGCTTATAATTAAAATATCATCTAGATGAGCCATCACAATGTGATTCTGGGCACAAAGTAGTGCCAGAACTGGTTTTAACAATTTCGTGAACAATCTAGGAGCTGAGGTTAACCCATTGGGCAACGCCTTAAATTACTACAGCTGTCCCATCCAACTAAATGTCAAGTATCTTCGGTACTAATGATGAATTGGTACTGAATAATATGCATCTTTCAGATCTATGGTTGCCATATAACAACCTTCTGATAACAGTTGTTTAGCAGTATTGAAGTTGTCCATTTTAAAATGCCTATATTGGACATCGGAATCTAACTGGATTAGACCCAGAATGACTCGACACCCACCATCTTTTTCCTGTCTGAGGAATATATTGGACACAAATTGTTGAGGATGGTATGTCGTCCTCTCAATTACCCCTTTTTGGAACAAAACCCCAATTTTTAATTTACCTGCAGAGTTTCTGGTCCAGAAAAAAACAATACCCGACTAGGCATATTTTGTGCAGGTGGATGAATTCCTGACATAAACTCTATTCGAGACCCTGAGACAGTGTCCAGTATAAATAGATCAGATGTTATGCAGCACCGTTCATCATAAAATGACTGTAACCTACCCCCATCTAGGTTGTTCCCCAGAAGATTTATCCTGGACTGAATGAATCACCCGTACCTCCATAGTCGACCTTGAACTTCTTGTTCTCCTTGCCATGCTGGGGTTGTAGTTGGCGTATACAGGTGGGTAATAACGCCATCCAACTGGTACCACTCTGCTTGGGCCTGCCCCAGGATCTGACCCCCGTCGTGTCGAAAAAGACCTGTGTGGTGGCATCCTGGCCGAAGGGACGTAAGGTTTCATGAGGCCAATTGTTTTGGCCTCTTCTTCCAGGTCCTTGACCTATTTGAGCAGGTCCTCGCCAAATAGATAATTTGGCGCTTGAATGTTCGATGACCTGCACAGAGCTGCAAATTGTGGGTTCAGTGTCGGCTTAATAGCAATTTTCCGGATGCAGTTTATTTCAAAGTATGCATTGCACAGCAGGGCTAACATGTCCTGCTGTGTCCCAGACATCGGTGCCCCTTGGACCATTTTGCCGAAAGTTGTGATCCCTGCCCCCACCAATTTGAGGACTCTCTGGAACTGAATCTCTTGTCCGCGCATCGTTGCACTCATTTGTGCCCAGATAGCGAGTCTTCCTCATCAGACTCGTCGGATAAAATGGGCTGAGAGGTTTCCTTTTGGCCTTACTCCCTGGTGGAGTGGCCTCAGCGCCCTGAAGCGCTGGAGTTAACGGAGGCAATTGAGCTGCTGGTAGATCCGCAGTCGGTGTCGGAGTCGGCGTTACCGCAGCCGATATCTCCCTACCCGATCTGCGAGCACTAACCGCGGGCCCGCGAGTTAAGCTCCTACTACGGACAGACTTTTTTACAACTCGCTCCATTGTCTAACAACTCCCGCTGGCTCCTGACCCAGTCTCATGGAGTTTAAGTACCTGCAGAAAAGTTTAAAATCACCTACCTGCCGGTTTACTACTTACCGCTGGTGGAGCTGCGCTCTCCAGCCTGTCGGTGCACCACGCATCGGAGGTAATTACGCGCATGCGCCTGGCGGGGCTTCTTCACGTAGTCACTCATGTGACTCTGAAGTAAAATTAAAAATAATGTTGCTTATTCTTATGTTTTACTTGAGTAATGAAAGGTCATGTAGACTGGTGGCATTGTTGTAGAGTTTGCTGCTTTACAGCGCCAGAGATCTGGGTTTGATCCAGACTAAAGGTGCCGACTCTATGTTCTCCCCATGAACATGTGAGTTTTCTCCAGGTGTTCGGGTTTCCTCCCACACTACAAATATGGTCAGCTTGTAGATTAAGTGTCTTCAGTAAAAATTGTCCCTAGTGTGTAGGATAGTAGCTAGTGGACGGGGATCGCTGGTTGGCGCGGACTCGTGGGCCGAAAGGCCTGTTTCTGCGCTGTATTTTTAAAGATATAAGTAAAAGAAAATCAATTCTAGATTTACTAGTTTTTATATTGTTGCAATCATGAAAGAAGCATTTTTGTTGCAGCTCATCAGACTTGTAATAAACAAATTATGATCTAATCTTTGGGGAATGTCAGCTGGAAAATATTTCAGGAACAGTGACTATACCTACATTTAAAGATGTTAAGGAAAAGGGCAAAGATAGATCAGAACTTAAAGCTCTAAACTGGGGGAAGGTTGTTATTATCACGGTCAAGCCAAAGCCTAGGAGAAATGTACTTTGAGCAGCTACTTGCAGGCAAGTATACATATGATTAGTGGTAGGCATTAAAAAAAACAAATTAGTGAGAATTCAGGGCCAATGTGTTCCCCTAATGATGAAGGCTAATAGGTCTCAGGAACCCTGCATGTCAAGGGCATCAAAGATTCAATAAGTAATAAAACGTTATCTCATGGCACCCAAAGAGAACTGAAAACAGTGAGATTCTATAGGAAAATTGTATGTGGAGGGATAATTAGGAGGGTGAAAGGGGGACATGAATACACTGGGGGGCATGATAAAGGAAAACCCTGAAGCATTTCCTGTGTATTTTGAGGGCAAGAGAGCAATCAGGGATGCAGTAGGGCCCATTAGAGACTAAAGTGGCAATCTATTTGTGGAGATGGAGGAGATAGGTGTGGTCTTAAAATAATATTTCTCACGTGCATTCACTATGGACATAGATACTTTTATTCAGAATTCAGGGAAGGGGTGAATAGAATTCTATAACAAGTTACATTAGATAGGAAGAGGTATCTGCAGTTAACAGTAGGCAACTACCCATGACATGATTAGGTGTAATCCAAACTCTTGCAAGAGGCAAAGGAGATGATCACTGGGGCTCTCAAAGCTATTCTGGCCACAGATGAATTGTCATGTGACTGGAGGACAGCGAATATGCTACCTTTATTCAAGAGCGGTAGAAAGTATCAGCCGTGTAATCACAGACCAGTTTAACGTCAATAATAGGGACGCAGTGTCTCATCCAAAACTACCCGTAACTTTTGTTTGCCTCCACAGACACTGCTTCATCAGATGAGTCTTTCCACACTATGGAATTTGTTCTGTTGATTGTCTAATCAAATTTTGCCGTTTACATAAAAGATTATTGAAAATACTCTCATAGAATATGAAGGCCAGGGAGCAAGGTCGACAAGGTCTTGAGTGATCCCGAGCCATTGATGGTGAGCCATTGCATTTGGGGATTCAACACTGAATTTTTTCAATGGTTTAATTCTGAAACAAAAGTCAATCAGTGTTTAGAATCCTAATTGTAAAAGATGGTAATTTTAATAATGATGCTTGTGTTTTGTTCCTAAATAGAATGTTTAAACCATTTAAAGATGGATATCCTATTTGGCTCTGTTTCTTTTACAGATTTTGTACATAGATCTTCTATTCTTGACCTACACAATGGATTGAACTCAACAGGGGATGGCAGGTGTGCTACAAACAACCTCTGATCCCTGAACAACAAACATACATTTTTCTTTGCTTGCTGTAAAGCCTGTGCATACCCTGGCAACCCACACCACCTCCCTTCACCTGCCACCACCAACGTATTACAAAGGGCACTTACCATCATGACTCATTGATTGACCAGGCCAAGATTGGAAAGTTCGGTATTTATTTTACTGATCTGCGGCAGAAAAGAAGAAGGAAGACCAAAAGAATAAATACAACTTTTCTCAATGGTTTAAAAGAAATGGAGTATCCCTGTGGGAAGGAATTCTAACATCACAAATTGGATTTCTCTCACAATCATATGGTTTGCATATGGTTTGCATCTAGACAGTTAATTTGGCATATTCACTGTCCTGGCAACACATTATTTTGTGGAAATTCCGACAGATTAACTATTTTTGCATGGCACATTTACTGATAAAGTTCATACACTTACAATTAAGATAATCTATTCTTAGCATTTCAATATCTACATATCTATTGTGATACTGTATTATGCTTTCAAATGCAGTTAATTTCTACCTCAAAAATTCCACGACCTACAAAAGGTCAAAATAAATAACTGAGCATTAAATTTGTGCTTCCTATGCATGCGTAGTGTGACTTTTCAACCATATGTTGCTATTCATACCTCCTCAGGAAGCCACAATGGTTTGAGGTTTGGCAACTCCTCTTTGCACGGAGGTCTGCAGTCAGCGCAAATTATACAGGTCATATTGCATTGAGTTTTATCGTCTTTTCCATGAGAGGAAGCGTGAACCATACCAGGCTAAAACTAGAAAATGAAAACTTGTGTCAGCCTTGCATTTTACAAGGATTGCCTATTAAATAAAGCACCAGACACACAATCCCTAGTGCAATAATTGGACTATCAAGCTGCTCTCTGATAGTAGACTGCAATTTAATAGACTGCAGAGTGTGCGCAAAAATTAGGCTTGAAACCTTTGTGGAGATGAGGGATTCTATTTTTGAACATGCCCAAAAGCCAGGAGGAAGTCAACTGATTCCATGCCAGCCTGATTTCCAGTCCAGTGGCTTCAAGCCTCAGTAAAAGGCTGCATGCAAGTTGCAAGCCCCAAACAGATGTCTGTTGTGGCTCACCAGTTGAGAAGTTGATGAAAATGAATGTTGTTTACACAAAGTTGCCAAGCATCTCTGATCTGAGAGATTAGTTAATTGCTGGAAAGGCCTTGAATAAACTGACAACAGGACACGATGTTAAAAACTAAGAAAGGTGATCCTGCCTCATAATCGACCTACAAAAATAAAAGATAATTGAATATAGGTGGAAGGATTTCATGGTCACTAATGTCCTTATCTTTAATAGGCCGAATCAATGCTATTAAAATGCTTACCTTATCTGACCTAAATTTTTGAATTTATTTCAAACGATGCCAATTTTAATTGCTAAATCTTTCTTTGATATTATTGACTCCAAAATGTCTTCATATATATGGCAGAATAAAAATTCCACACTAAGTAAAAAATACTTACAGAAATCAAAAAAAGACGATGGCTTGGCACTGCCGAACCTTAGATTCTACTATAGGGCAGTTAGTGCTTGCTATCTAACGTTTTGGACAAAAGATTTAGAAGATACCCAATGCCCAGGATGGATAAATCTTGAATGTGATTCTATGCAAGGGCTATCATTGGCTTCTATTCTAGGGGCCTCGTTACCTTTTACAATTACGAGATTCAATAAATATACGACTAACCCAATAATAAGACATACACTCCGAATATGGTTTCAATTTCGTAAATTTTTTGGATTGAATGATTTTATCTTATCGAATCCTATCATATCTAAATTTTTCTTCCAACCTTCCAGTACTGATCAAGCCTTTCTGTTATGGAAGAGGAAGGGATTAGTAGCTTTTCGTGATTTGTTTTTGGATGGTTGTTTTATGTGTTTTGGACAACTCTCCAATAAATATAATCTACCCAACTCACATTTCTTTAGATATTTACAAATGAGACATTTTTTGAGGGCTACTCTACTCTTTATTCCGTTACCACATCAAACCGAAATCTTGGAAACAAATTTACATTTAAACCCTTTTCAGAAGGGCTTAATAACGACTATTTATGAGTTAATTTTGAAATTAAAAAAGACACATTTGATAAAATTAAGAATGACTGGGATGGAGAACTTCAAATTTCTCTATCTATAGAGAAATGTCATTAGAAACGGGAATAGTGCCGGAGGATTGGCGTACTGCGCATGTTGTTCCATTGTTTAAAAAGGGTTCAAAGAATAAACCTAGCAATTATAGACCTATTAGTTTGACGTCAGTGGTGGGCAAATTAATGGAAAGGATACTTAGAGATAATATATATAAGCATCTGGATAAACAGGGTCTGATCAGGAACAGTCAACATGGATTTGTGCCTGGAAGGTCATGTTTGACAAACCTTCTTGAATTTTTTGAAGGGGTAACTAGGGAAATTGATGAGGGTAAAGCAGTGGATGTTGTCTATATGGATTTCAGTAAGGCCTTTGACAAGGTTCCCCATGGAAGGTTGGTTCAGAAGGTTCAATCTTTGGGTGTTAATGGCGGAGTAGCAAGATGGATTCAACAGTGACTGAATGGGAGATGTCAGAGAGTAATGGTGGATGGCTGTTTGTCAGGTTGGAAGCCGGTGACCAGTGGGGTGCCTCAGGGATCTGTGTTGGGTCCACTGTTGTTTGTCATGTACATCAATGATCTGGATGATGGGGTGGAAAATTGGATAAGTAAGTATGCAGATGATACTAAGTTAGGTGGTATTGTGGATAATGAAGTAGATTCTCAAAGTCTACAGAGAGATTTGGGCCATTTGGAAAAGTGGGCTGAAAGATGGCAGATGGAGTTTAATGCTGATAAGTGAAGTGCTACATCTTGGCAGGACAAATCAAAATAGGACGTACATGGTAAATGGTAGGGAATTGAGGAATGCTGTGGAACAGAGGGATCTAGGAATAACTGTGCATAGTTCCCTGAAGGCGGAATCGCGTGTAGATAGGGTGGTAAAGAAAGCCTTTGGTGTGCTGGCCTATATAAATCAGAGCATTGAATATAGGAGTAGGGAAGTAATGTTAAAATTGTACAAGGCATTGGTAAGACCAATTCTGGAGTATGGTGTACAATTTTGGTCGCCTAGTTATAGGAAGGATGTCAACAAAATAGAGAGAGTACAGAGGAGATTTACTAGAATGTTGCCAGGGTTCCAGCAACTATGTTACAGAGAAAGGTTGAACAAGTTAGGTCTTTATTCTTTGGAGCGCAGAAGGTTAAGGGGTGACTTGATTGAGGTCTTTAAAATGATGAAAGGGATAGACAGAGTTGACGTGGATAAGCTTTTCCCATTGAGGGTAGGGAAGATTCAAACAAGAGGGCATGACATGAGAATTAAGGGACAGAAGTTTAGGGGTAACGTGAGGGGGAACTTCTTTACTCAGAGGGTGGTGGCTGTGTGGAATGAGCTTCCAGCAGAGGTGGTGGAGGCAGGATCGATTTTAACATTTAAAAGTAAAGTGGATAGGTATATGGACGTGAAGGGAATGGAGGGGTATGGTCTGAGTGCAGGTAGATGGGACTAGGGGAAAACAAATGGTCGGCACGGACTGGAAGGGCTGAGAGGGCCTGTCTCCGTGCTGTAATTGTTATATGGTTATATGGTTATATGATTATAGAGAAATGGGAGAGGATTCTTCAATTAGTTAATACTTCCTCAATGTGAGCAAGACATGTTGTTGTCTTGTTTTTGCTTTTGAAAAAAACTAATAAAAAGAATTTAAAAGAAAAGAAAGAAAGGATTTAATAGGAACCTGAAGGGCAACTTTTATCCACATAAAGTACGGTATGTACATGGAACAAGCTGCCAGAGGAAGTATTTGAGGGAGGCATTATAACAACATTTAATAGATATTTGAACAGGTACATGGAGAGGGAATGTTTTGAGGAACATGGGTCAAAAAGGAATTAGCCTAGTTGGCCACTTTGGTCAGCATGGATAAGTTGGGCTGAAGGGGCAATTCTCGACGTTAATTTAAATAGTTTCCGATAATTCTTGTCAGCAGAGCTTATGCACAGTAACTCACCACACAAATTATAATTCTGATTATGCTGCAAAAAAAAAGGTGATTGTGAGTTGAACTATTTTTAGTACACAATAATAAGATAAAATATGGTTGGATAAAGCTCATAAAGAGTCAAGAGTTAAGAGTGTTTTATTGTCATATGTCCTGGATAGAACAATGAAATTCCTACTTGCTGCAGCACAACAGAATATGTAAACATAGTACACTGTAAACAATATGATAAATGAGAGAGAAAAAAAAAGTTTTGTGTGTATATATGCACATACCCACAAGTACACACACACACACACACACACACACACACACACACATATATATGTGTGTGTGTGTGTGTGTGTGTGTGTGTGTGTGTGTGTGTGTATTTGGTTAAATGTTTTATTGAGATTGAATATATATATATATATATATATATATATATATATATATATATATATATATATATATACACATATACATATACACACATACTCAAAAAACAATCAACAGTAGTGTAATAATAATAATAATAATAATAATAGTCTGTTATAGTTCAGAGCTTATTTGAGGTTATAGTGTTTAATAGCCTGATGGCTGCAGGGAAGAAGCTGTTTCAGGCTCCTGTACCTTCTTCCCGATGCCAGTGGTGAAATTAGTGGGTGGCCAGGTTCGTGTGGGTCTCTGATGATGCTGGCTGTCTTTTTGAGGCAGCGACTCCAATAAATCCCTTCGATGGTGGGGACATCAGAGCCGGTGATGGACTGGGCAGTGTCCACAACTTTTTGCAGTATTTTCCACTCCTGGACGTTCAAGTTGCTGAACCAGGCCATGATACAACCAGTCAATATGCTCTACTGTACACCTGTAGAAGTATCCTCTTTGACATACCGAATCTCCTTAATCTTCTCAGGAAGTAGAGGCGCTTTATTTTTATTGATGTGCTTTATTTATAATTGCATCAGTATGCTGGGTCCAGGAAAGATCTTTGGAAATATGCATGCCCAGGAATTTGAAGTTTTTGACTCTCTCCACCATCGTCCCATTGATATGAATAGGATTGTGGGTCCTCATCCTACCTCTTCCAAAGTCCACACAAAGCTCATTGGTTTTATTGAGATTGAATGCCAGGTTGCTATGCTGGCACCATTTGGTCAATTGGTCGATCTCACTACTATACTCTGACTCATCACTATCTTTAATTTGTCCAACAATGGTGGAGTCGTCGGCGAACTTGAAGATGGAGTTTGCACTCAGTCCGGTTATACAGTCATGAGTATAGAGTGATTAGAGCAGGGTGCTGAGCATGCAGCCTTGAGGTGATCCTGTACTGATTGTTAATGAGGAAAATGTATTTCTGCCAATTCGAACAGACTGTGGATGAGGAAGTCGAGGATCCAATTGCAGAAGGATGCGCAGAGACCCAGTTCCGTGAGCTTGGTAACCAGCTTTTTTATTTATTTATTTATTTATGTTTTTATTAATTAAAAATATTTATTCAAATATTAAAATAATATTTACAATACAATAAAACAAAACAGAACCCACCGCCATAATACAAGACAAACAATAAACTATTATGCAACTATCTTACAATCTTTGTCAAGGATGCATTCAACTCCCCGTGGTGCCCGGCGGTACCGCAAATCCCCCAGGATGCCCGTGGATAGCGCGTAGTCCCCACCTAACACCACCCGGGCACGGACGTAACCCCAGAAAAGGGGCAGGCAGCCGGCTCAGGCAGAGCCCTCTTCAGCCTGGTGCCGTGACTCGCGGATGGCCAGCTTGGCCAGGCCTGGTAACCAACTTTTTTTAATCAAAAATATTTATTCAAATATGAAAATAATATTAGACCAAATGCAGACCGTTGGGCCCCGTCTTCCAACAAAATATTCCATCACTGACCCATAGCCCCCAAATGCACAGGCACAGCTGAGGGGATTCTTGTGATGCCAGAGATCCCCGTTGTGATGCGAGTCACATTAACCCTCCCCAACTGTGCCTCACCATCTCTCTTCCTACGCCTATCCTCCTCCATTTCCCCTCATCCCCAGCACTCCCTCCCCCTCCGCTTCACCCTCCGTCTTCTTTCCCCTCTCCTCCTCCCCTCCCCACTCCCTTCCTCTCCTTTCTCTTCCTCTCCTTTCCCCTACCCTCAAGTCACTCCCTCCCTCCCTAACCCCTCTCCCCTCCCTCCCTTTTATCTCCCTGCTCCCCACTCCTCACCACCCCCTATCCCACTTCCACACATCTCCCCATTGTCCTTTTCTCCCTCTATCCCATGCTCCCTACCTCCCCCCTCTATCCCATGCTCCATACCTCCCCCACTCCCCTCTCCTCTCCCTCTATCCCCCTTCCTCCCCCCACTCTCCCTCCTCACCTCCTCCACTCCCTCTCCTTCTCTACCCCCCTCCTCTCCCTCTATCCCCATGCACCTACACTCCCCACCTTCACCTATCCCACCCCCACAATGAAAATCGCGATGTGATGTGTTTTTTATTTATTTTATTTTATTTTTTTTATTAGAAGTAATGTACAATAATATAAACCAAAAATAACATAATACATTTCATGTACCACTTCTTGTTTTAAAATTTAATAATAGAAAAGTAACAGAAGCAAGAAAAATAAAAATAGAGAAAGTTAGATAAGATAGTGATATTAATAGTATGTAAAAAAGTGGAAAGAGAGAGCCCATAAAGATGTAAAGCACGAGAAAGAGAAAAAGAAAAGAGAAAAAAAGGAAAATATAAAGAAAATAAAATAAAAGGGATACACCTGCTCCGTATCTTTACACACCCCTCACCCGGACCTGAAACCATTTATTTCCAGAGTTATGTTGCACCTTATGCTTGTAATAAGTCGATAAATGGAGACCAAATCTTTAAGAATCGGTCTGATTTGCCTGCTAGGACGAATCTCATGTCTTCGAGGTGTAACATTTCAGACATATTTGAAATCCACATTTTTAGCGTTGGTGTGGGAGCATTTTTCCAGAATTTAAGTATAGTTTCTTTTTTCCGTAACTAAGCCATAATTAAGGAAACTCTTTTGGAACAAAGTCAGCTCAAAGCCGGCTTCCATTGTTCCAAATTAATCAGTTCTGCGTTGGGTTTCAGTTTTATGTTAAATAATTTTGTAAAAATTTCAAAATGTTTTTTTTCCAACATTTTTGGATTTTTAGACAAAAAAACAAAGGAATGTGCTTTGGTTGCATCTTGAGATAAATGTTTATCACAAATGGGGGAGACATTTGGAAATATTTTGTTCAGTTTAATTTTCAAATAATATAATCTATGTAAAAGTTTGAATTGAATTAAGATATGTCTTACATTGATTGAGAATTTATGCACATATAGCAAGTATTTATCCCATCTCTCTTTCGAGATTTTTATAGATAGTTCTTATTCCCAATCTCTTCTAATTGTGTCAGGTGATGGTATTTCTATATTTAGAATAATATTATACAAATATGATATTAAATTAGTTGAGTCCGCCTTTCTGTTCATAGCTTCATCTAATAGATCTGGATTCAGAGTTTAGTATTCTTGTGTATGTTTTTTCAAATAGTCATGGATTTGAAGGTATTTAAAATATTGATTACTTTTCAGATTGTATTTGATCTGTAGTTGTTGGAATGATTAAAAAAATTCCCATTTCATACATGCCTCCAAGCATTTTAATTCCTATTCTTTCCCAATGGGTAAACGTTTGATCAATAATGGATGGTTTAAACAATGGATTATTAACTATAGGAGAGAGAAACGATAGGTTTCTTAATTTGAGAGTTCATTTTATTTGTTTCCAAATTCTAATAGTACTATGAATAATTCGGTTTTTCTTGTATATTGTATTATTCAGTTTTATCAGTGGGAGAAGGATCGCTCCTATATTAAAAGGGGAACAATGCTCTTTCTCCATTACTATCCAATCCACCCATTGGCAGAACTGTCCAACAGGTGAATTACATTTTTGATATTTACTGCCCAATTAATAGTACAAAAAGTTGGGGAATGTTAGTCCACCAAATTCTTTGGGTTTACACAAGTGTCTTCTTTGGATTCTATGGGATTTATAGTCCCATATAAAATTTGTGATATCAGAATCAAGTTTATGGAAAACATTTTAGGTAAATATATTGGTATTGATTGAAGTAAATATAAAATTTGTGGTAAAAAAAATCATTGTTATGCCATTTATTCTGCCTATTAAAGACATTGGAAGTGTTTTCCAAAATTTAATCAAGACATTTAATTTAGTAAGTAAGGGCATATAGTTTGTGTTGAATAAAGATTTATATTTTCTGGTAATTTTGATTCCCAAGTATTTAAATTTTTCTGTAGCAATTTTAAAAGGGAATTTTAAAAGGTGTGTCAAATCTTGAGGTTTTATCGTCATAATTTCACTTTCATTCCATATCTTGAAAAAGATCCGAATTCCCCTATTAGGTTTAGTATGTTTGGTATGCTGGTTTGCAATTTTGTAATATATAATAGTACATCGCCTGCATATAGTGATATTTTATTATTTGAGTATTTTGTATTATAACCATGGATATTCAGATGCATTCTTATGATTTCTGCTAAGGGTTCTATCACAAGAGCAAATAGCAGGGGTGATAATGCACATCCCTGTCTTGCCCCTGGATAGATTTCGGAGACAGTATATTATTAGTTAATATTCTGGCAATCGGCTAGTCATATAATAATTTTACCCATAAAATAAAGTTCTCTCCCATTTGAAATTTTTGCAATACTTTGAAGAGGTAGTCCCATACCACTTGGTCAAATGCTTTTTCTGTGTCCAATGAAATAATTGATAGGTCTTGCTCTTCAGTTTTGTATGAGTGCATTATATTAAACAGACGTCTCAAATTATTGAATGAGTATCTCTTGAGTATAAACACCGTTTGATCTGCATTTATTAATTTACTCAATCTTCTTGCTAGGGTTTTCACTAGTATTTTCTGATCTGTATTTAACAGTGCGATGACTCTATATGAGCCAGGGTCTTCTAAATCTTTATCTTTTTTAGGTATGAGTGTAATCGTTGATTCCGCTAATGTTTGTTCTTTGAAAGCATATATGTACAGTTTTTGTAGTCGTAGTGAGATTATCTCGTAAAATCTTTTATAAAATTCATTACTAAATCCATCCGGTCCTGGGGTTTTACCATTCTTCAGTGAATTTATTGTCTCTTCTATTTCCTTAATTGAGACCTGAGCTCCTCTCCTGTTCCAGCAGATTAATTTTTGGGAGGTTGCAGTTATCCAAAACATTTAGAACTTTGGTACTATCTGCTGATGTTTTGGATGCATATAAATTTTGATAAAATTGGGCAAATCATTTGTTGATATTATTAGGTAATGTTAACAATTCACCTTTATCCAATTTAATTTTTGAAATTGTATGATCCTTTTCCCATTTTTTCAATTGACGTGCCAAGAGTTTATGTGGTTTATCTCCGAATTCAAAGTTTTCCTGTTTTGTAATTTGAAATATTCTAATAACTTTTGCAGATAAGATTCTAATTTAAATTTCAGTATTGTTATTTTATTGTGTTTATCTATAGTTGGTTCTTTAGCATTATCTAGATCCAGTTCTAATTCGTTCTTCTAACTGCAATTGTTTGTTCTTATTCTTTTGATTTTGAAAAGCTCGGTATGAAATTATAGATCCTCTGATAAATACCTTAAAAGATTCCCATAATAAAGAGGGTGAAATACCTGGGGTGTCGTTAGTCTAAAAAAAAAGTTCCATCTGTTGTTTTAGATGTATACCACCTTGTGGGTCGTTTAGAATTTGAGAATTAAACTTCCAAAATGATTTTTTATTAGGCATTCCTTCTAGTTTTAAGAAAAAAGTTAACGGAGAGTGATCGGAGATAATGCTATTATGATATTTAGGATTTTTTGTGTAAGGAATTAATTTCGTATCCATTAAAAAATAGTCGATACGTGAATAGGTATTATGTACCATTGAATAAAAAGAGTCTTCCCTTCCAACTGGGTTAGCGATCCTCCATACATCTGTTATATTTGTGTTTTTTTAATGTATGTATTTAGGAGTTCACTAGTTTTAGATTTTATGTTACGTCTCTTTTGTTGTACAGATATATCCAAGTAAGGATTTAAAACGCAATTGAAGTCTCCCCCAATTATCACATTTTGATAAATAAACTCTGAAATTATATTCAAGATTTTATTAAAAAATTGGGGATTATCAAAATTAGGCGTGTAAATATTTACCATAGTGAGTGGGGTAGAGTGGATCTCTCCGGTAACTATGAGATATCTCCCCTCTTTATCTGCTATGATATTCCTTGGTTTAAATGGTATACCTTTATGAATAATAATTGCCGTGCCACTAGATTTAGAAATATATGAAGAGTGATATGTTTGACCTAACCAATTTGCCTTCAGTCTGGTCTGGATTTATGTCTGAATTGAGTGATGTCAATTGTGCAAAAATTTTACCCCCTTTAGCACCCCTTATGTTCCAGCTGCAAAACGTGATTCCTCCAATTTTCTTTTGTTTATTGTCTTGCATTTTAAATTACTTTGATACCTTTAAGTCATATGGTGCAACAAGATACCTCAGGACTCTAGGTGTGGGCATTCGCGGCTACTAGGTTCTGTTGGTATATCCCTTTTAAACTTATCCTTAGGAAAAAAGTCAAAGAAGTGTAAAGTGATATAAAAATTAAAAAAGTGATATTACAGTATTTGAAAATAACGATACTGTAAAAAAATAGCCACCTATTGGTGGTAGTTACGTGTTTAACGACTCCATTGATGTTAATCTACATTTAGCTCCGCTCCCTTGACCAACATTGCAAAAGGGAAGAAGGGCCAATTCAAGACCGAGTGATATATAGCAAAACTACAAATTTGTATATCTAATGTCTTCAAATTGTCTACCATTTACTATATACTAACAGTTTTTACGTTTACGTCACATTCAGATCCCAGTCTCTTATAATAGTAAGCTGCTGGTTGGAAGGGGTTAACCAGAATCAAACTCATGGCTGTCTGCCAAGTGTCTGAATCTCCTCCCCTCCGCTCAGGCATAACTGGGACCTAATTTATTATATGGGATTAGTTTATTAGTATGTTATTAATATCTTTCATTATATTTAGCTCATTGGACGTTGGACAAATCTAGACATTCATTAACGATTTGAAATAACCTCCCCCCCCCCCCTTCCCCTCACCGGAGGAGTTAATCATTGTTACATTATACCGTTATACCAATTCGCATTAGATTAGATTGCTATTGCTAAGTTAATTCAATAGCTCATATGTTAGTATAGGATTAAAATTATAAAAGACTTTTAATGCGTAAAATGTTATTTGCAAGTCCGTTTGTATTGATTTTTTCATTCCGCCGCTCCCCTGATTTTTCAGTGTTCCATTCAAAGAGGAAAAAATATGTCCTTGAGTTAGCATTCCAAAGAAGATAAGATGTCTAGACATCGCCTCGTGTAAAGTTCCGCCATTTTGATCATTAGAAAGTCATATTTTCTCAGCTTCCCCTCTGCCGATATCTGTAAAAAAAACCATGTCTTGATAGTCGTGGTGATTTACGTATCCATTTATCTCTTTTATGATTTCTTGAGCATATTTGTATGCTTCTTCTGGGTCAGTAAAAGCATGTTCCATATCCTTGTTAGTGATCCTCATTTTTGCAGGGTACATTATGCCATATCTTACATTTTGAATTCCTTTCAGGATCTGTCTTGTCTTTGTAAACAAGTCCCATTTTTTAGCAACCTCAGTGGGATAATCTCTGAAAAATCTAAGATTATCTTCTTCAAACATCAGATTCGTTCCGTATGGGATTTTTTTCATAATATCTTCCAAAGCAGAAATGTCATGAAATTTCACTATGATCTGTCTTAACCATATAACCATATAACAATTACAGCACGGAGACAGGCCCTCTCGGCCCTTCCAGTCCGTGCCGACCATTTGTTTTCCCCTAGTCCCATCTACCTGCACTCAGACCATACCCCTCCATTCCCTTCACGTCCATATACCTATCCACTTTGTCTTGGGGCAGATCCTAGCCTTGATTGAGCTCTTCGCACCCGATGTGCCACATCTATTTTCGGTTTGACAGGCAGTTTGAATACTTGTTTAAGTAAGTTGGCAGCGAACTCCTAAGGGTCCTTTCCCTCCTTTCCCTCTGTCACTCCAACTATTCTTAAATTCTGCCATCTTAAATGTGCTTCCAAATCAAGGCATTTATCAGTCATTTTGGCCAGTTGCCCCAAGACACGTTCCCGATCTTTCCTTATTCTCTTCATATCTTCAGACATTTCTTTCAACGATGTTTCCATATCTTTCATAGCAGTGTTATATGCTGTATGGAGAATAGAGTCAAACTTCCCATTGCAGTCTTTTTCCACCCGTTTAATTTTTACAGTTAAATCCTCCTCAACATTATCAATGCGTTTACTTAAATTACTGATTGTATCAATGATTTCCTGATTCCCACGCTTCATGTTATTAATCATGCTTTTATTCAATTCAGAAATCTCGTCATGTAGCATAACATCATAGTCTTTCTTTAATGACTCTCTTACCGACTGCTTCATTTCTTCCATCTCTTTCTCCTTTGTAGCCATTTCAGAGGCTAATTCTTCGGAACTTTCTGATGTTTGCTGAGTTTTAGCCAATTCTTTGAAAAGGAGTCTTGTGATGGGTCTTTGAGGGCTTTGGGGAGGAATACCTTTTTTCATTTAAAAATACCTTTATTCTCCGTTATTTCGTGGTGATTTCTGATGAAGTCACCAGCGCGACGTCAAGCTGCTCCGGTAAGTGTTTTTAAATCAGTCCCGTCTTCCAAAGCGTCTTTTTAAGTGAATTCACGCATTTTTCGGGAGCGGAGCTAAGTGCTGCACCTTTCAGTACTCCATGGCACTACTGGAAGTGATTTTTTTTTAAAATGAAACTTCCCCCCCTATCCACACCCCCATAATAAAAATCATGATGTTTTAAAAAAAAATAAACTTCCCCCTATGAATATAACAATTTTTCTTTAAAATAACCTAAACACAATGTTAGCAGTTAATGAAAACGGAAGAATTTGATTTCAACATCGCAATCTTTCCCACCATAATGTCCTGTCCGACCGCCCACTGCTGCTGCTCGGCTCGTCTCCACCCCATCCACCCGCCTACCTGCCTGCCTGCTCGCTGCCGCTGCCGGGCCGCATGCGAGGTTTGGATGGTGGGAAGAGTTGGTGAAGAAGATCTCCGAGAAGGCCATGAGGGTGAATTACCGCAGTGGCGGCAGAGGAGATGGACCCGGGGTGACGGGTAGACGGGACCACCATTGCCGCAGAGGGCAGGTGTGGGAGTAGGGGAGTGATGAGAGAGAGAGAGAGAGAGAGACGGGGCCAGGGCCTCCACTGGACCTCCACTGGACCTTCACTGAACCTTCACTGAACCCCCCCGCAGCCGCCGCCGGTGATGTGGGAGACGATAGTCAAGTTACTATGAGCTGAGAGGAGTTTGTGATTGAGGAGGGACAGGACACAGCTG
>CM069145.1:32013811-32183811 GCA_035221665.1 Okamejei kenojei
TCTCTCTGTAGACTTTGAAAATCTACTTCATTATCCACAACACCACCTATCTTAGTATCATCTGCATACTTACTTATCCAATTTTCCACCCCATCATCCAGATCATTGATGTACATGACAAACAACAGTGGACCCAACACAGATCCCTGAGGCACCCCACTGGTCACCGGCTTTCAACCTGACAAACAGCCATCCACCATTACTCTCTGACATCTCCCATTCAGCCACTGTTGAATCCATCTTGCTACTCCGCCATTAACACCCAAAGATTGAACCTTCTTAACCAACCTTCCATGGGGATCCTTGTCAAAGGCCTTACTGAAATCCATATAGACAACATCCACTGCTTTACCCTCATCAATTTCCCTAGTTACCGCTTCAAAAAATTCAAGAAGGTTTGTCAAACATGACCTTCCAGGCACAAATCCATGTTGACTGTTCCTGATCAGACCCTGTTTATCCAGATGCTTATATATATTATCTCTAAGTATCCTTTCCATTAATTTGCCCACCACTGACGTCAAACTAATAGGTCTATAATTGCTAGGTTTATTCTTTGAACCCTTTTTAAACAATGGGACAACATGCGCAGTACGCCAATCCTCCGGCACTATTCCCGTTTCTAATGACATTTGAAATATTTCTGTCATAGCTCCTGCTATTTCTACACTAACTTCCCTCAATGTCCCTAGGGAATATCCTGTCAGGACCTGGAGACTTATCCACTTTTATATTTTTCAAAAGTGTCAGTACTTCCTCCTCTTTGAATCTCATAGTTTCCATAGCTACTCTACTTTTTCCCCTTAACTCACAGAGTTCAATATCCTTCTCCTTGGTGAATACCGAAGAAAAGAAATTGTTCAATATCTCCCCCATCTCTTTTGGCTCTGCAGATAGCTGTCCATTCTGGTTCTCTAATGGTCCAATTTTATCCCTCGTTATCCTTTTGCTATTAATATAGCTGTAGAAACCCTTTGGGTTTACTTTCACCTCTCTTCCCAAAGCAACCTCATATCTTCTTTTAGCCTTCCTAATTTCTTTCTTAAGATTCTTTTTACATTCTTTATACTCCTCTAGCACCTCATTTACTCCATGCCTCCTATAATTATTGTAGATATCTCTCTTTTTTCGAAACAAGTGTCCAATTTCCCTTGAAAACCATGGCTCTTTCCAATTTTTACTATTTCCTTTCAATCTAACAGGGACATAAAAAATTCTGTACTCTTACAATTTCCCCTTTAAATGTCCTCCATTTCTCTTCTACATCCTTCCCATGAAACAAAGTGCCCCAATTCACTCCTTTAAAATCCTTACGCATTCCCTCAAAGTTAGCCTTTCTCCAATCAAAAATCTCCACCCTAGGTCCAGTTCTGACTCTCTCCATAATTATATTGTAACTAATGGTATTGTGATCACTGGTCCCGAAGTGATCACCAACGCATACCTCCGTCACCTGACCTGCCTCATTTCCTAACAGGAGGTCCAGCACTGCCCCTTCTCTGGTCGATACCTCTATGTACTGCTGCAAAAAACTATCCTGCACACATTTTATAAACTCCAAACCATCCAGCCCATTTACAGAATGTGTTTCCCAGTCTATTTTTGGAAAATCATCTTTTATAATTGACTCCAACATCTTCCCCACCAACGATGTCAGGCTAACTGTTCTATAATTCCCTGTTTTCTCTCTCCTGCCTCCTTAAAAAGTGGGATAAAATTAGTTACCCTCCAATCTACAGGAACTGATCCTAAATCTATAGAACACTGGAAAATGATCACCAGTGCATCCACAATTTCTACAGCCAGTTCCTTGAGCACCCTGGGATGCAGACCATCAGGCCCTGGGGATTTATCAGCCTTCAGTCCCGTCAGTCTACCCAACACCATTTCCTGCCTAATGTGAATTTCCTTCAGCTCCTTCAGTTCCTCCGTCACCCTAGATCCTCTGGCCACTAGTACATCAGGGAGATTGTTTGTGCCTTCCTTAGTGAAGATGGATGTAAAGTACCTGTACAACTTGGCTGCCAAAAATAAGGTGGGCCACCAATTGTAGCGCTATCGTGTACCGTTTAGACGAGAATTTGAGGATGATGTTCAATGCGTTGGTTAGCTCCTGTAAGTTTGTCCATGGAGGCCAGTCTACTCCCTCCCCGCCTGCAGTCTACTTCCAGAGGCGCGCTCTGTGCCTCATCCTGAGTGAGTTGCTCCTGGGCTTCCTCGGATGCCTGATGCAGGACTCACTCCCCAACAGGAATCGGCTCGTGCTCCATATCACCCGCGTGGTCCCCATTGCCAACCTCCCCAAAATCCCCTCCAGAACATGGGACCGGGGCCTGAACCAGAGGGCAGGAATCTTCCTCCACCACAGTACTCCCCTCCCCCCTGGAGGATTCCCGTTCGTCCCTTTCTGCTGCTCCGTAGAGAGATTCCTCCTTCTCTTTTTCGATGGGGAGGACCTTCGTCTGTGGTACACCCACCTCCCGCCCGATCCCCTCCACCCTCGGTTGGAATATGGGGCTTGCAGATCCCTAACGGGAGGCAACGGATGGATGGAACATTCTTGTCTCAGGAGGTTTCGTTCCCCATGTGTTTCATCTTCTTTACAACCTTGCCACCCTTCTTTTGACTCTCCCCACACCCACCCACGCTCTGCGCAACCCCAGAGTTCCCTGACTACAGGGGGGTGGGAGCGGGGGGGGAGGGAGGTTAGTGGCACCGGCCTCCGCCCGGGATTTGGGGCAATTTCTCTGAATATCCTCCATTTCTTTACAGGCATGGCACCTTGGGTACTCCGATGTCCAGTAGACGGTGAGATCACGCCCCTCCTGCTGGACACAGAAGTGCCCGTCAACTACCTCCTCCCGATCCATCATCATCGTCAGCTGGCACCGGAGGGAAAGAACGTAACGCAGTTCCTTACTGCAGAACCCTTGGGACATCGGGGTGGTGTCAGTGAGTTCCTTCTCCAGGGTGTGAAGATGGGGAAGGAAGGCCCACTCGCTGTCGTGTTCACCCCCTCAACGGACTCGAGGAACAACATGGCCTTCCCATACATCTTGCCCACGTACAGGACGCTTGTGGGCTTGGCTGCCACGGCCACGGCAGCCGCTCAGTCCTCCAGGTTCATCTGGGGGGGCAAGTAGCACCTTATGCCATTTTCGAAAGGCAGGTTCCTCATGGGGAACCGGACCTGAAGAACAGCCGAAACAGCTGAAGCAGCCATCTTTACATCTTCCCAGAAGGTCCCGATCCCCCAGAACACTGACCCTGCATGGGATCAGGTGCTACAATTTAAACAGAGCACTTAAACACAGTGGCAGACAGAAGCAGACAGTCTAAATGGCACGAGGCCAAGTCCACACACATAAACACAAAGGAACAGTTCGAGGGAGGGAGGCAAGTGATGTTGCCTCAAACAATTATATTGGCGGCTCCCACAAAAAACTGCTGTGTCATCACTTATTCGCCCAACCATCTTGGCTCTCCTGTGTTCCCTGGCGAGCTGTTGACTTTCTCAGGCAATCCCAGCTGGTCTTCGCTGCTCCTGCAGCAATGAAAGGGATTAGCCTGCAGTTGTTGTTGTTGGAAGCCTCCTATCTCTGAGAGAAAGAAGGCCCTGTCAGCTCTAAGTACAAATGCTGCAGAAAGTCGAAACGGTGCAGAAATCCTCCCACACCACACGAAGCCAGACTGGCCCGGTCAGTAATGACAAGGCATTTAGGGGGGTTGTTCCGGACGCAGGTGTAAAAGTCCAGAAAGATTCTCATCCCCTTTTACGGTGCACCTCAGTTTCTTGGCAGGTTGCCAGCCTCAGTTGTGGGAGCTAAGCAGTTAGCTGATAAAAATGGTCGCAGTCCCAAAACAAGCAGAAACTTTTAAAATAAACCCCGCAACATCACAGAGATACTCAAGGATGTTTAACGTACCGCTGTACCTCCTCCAAATTACAAAAAGATGTTTAAACTTACTCGTTTTTGTGTTTGGACGGGAGCTCCGCATCCACACCTCCTCATGTAACCAGCTTTTTTTGTATTAAAATATAATTTATTTAAATTCCAACATGATACAAAAAACAAAAACAAAAAAAGCGTGGTGACTTTCCTACCACCATATTACAGAATCACCAAACTATTCAGACATTAAATTACAAACAATTATGTTACAAATAACACCACCCTCTCCACCACGTCCCGGGCACAGACGTAACACGGGTCAAGGGGCAAACATTTGGTTAGGGCAAAGCCCTCTTCCGCCTGGTGCCGTGACTTGCCGATGGCCAGCCCAGGCCTAGGAGCAACCCAACCAGGACATCTTCGGCCCTGCCCACTCCCTAGATCCTGTCAATAGACCATCAGTCGCTGAGAGCAGAGCCACCCCTCCCCCTGCGGACCCTAGGTGGAGTGGTGGTGCTCCTTGCCCTCCGGACCCTGGAGACAAGGGACGCTCTACTGGTCCCTCTTCCCTCAACAGGAACGACGCTGCTCTTGTCGTCCTTCTCCAGGTCATCCAAGAAGGACCTGAGCTTCACTCCCTGGAACTCCTTGCCCCTACCTCCCCCCCCCCCCCCCCCCCCCCCCCCACCTTGTGAAGATGAAGTTCAGAGAGCTGGTGAGCCCGTGTAGGTTTGGCCACTGGAAGGAGGCCAGTCTGGGCCAATGTTGGGCTCCTTCGGTGGCCTCGATGAACTCGCAAATTTCCGCCACTGGAATGAGTGTAGTGGCGTTGGGGCGAGCGAGAACATTTATTGACTCATTGTCCGAGGAGTCCCCTTCTACCTGCTCACTGCAGATGGAGACACCATCCCAAACCCCGGACACACCCTTGGTGCTCAATATCCCGCCCCACCGGTTGCCTCTGCCCCACCCGCTGGTCCCTCCTCCACCTCAGTCCCAACCCTGGGGCTAGTGGCAGAGGGGCCTTCCCCAGATGTACGCGGGGAGTCAAGACCATCAACAGTGGGGGTGACTATCCCTCCCCCAGTTGGGCCCTGAGTGAACTCTGGTGCACCAGACTCAGGGAGTCCCTCTGGAGCCAGGTCCTGAGGGAGAGAAGGGCTGGTTTCCTCAACCCCCTCCCCACCTGCAGTCTCTACCTCCAGAGGCGTGCTCTGTGCCTCATCCTGGGTGGGTTGCTCCTGGGCTTCCTCGGGTGCCTGATGCAGGACTGCCTCCCCAACAGGAATCTCCCCCTGCTCCATATCACCCAAGTGGTCCCCATCCCCACCCTCCACAGAATCCCCTCTAGAACATGGGACTGGGGTACGAACCAGAATCCTCCACCACAGTACTCCCCTCCCCCCTGGAGGATTCCTGTTCGTCCCCCTTCCGCTCCTCCCTAGAGAGATTCCTCCTTCTCTTTTGCGGTGGGGAGGAGCTCATAGACTCTGGGGTCACCTTAGCAACCTTCCTCTGTGGCACATCCTCCTCCTGCCCGATCCCCACCGTCCCCGGCTGGATTATGGGGCTTGCGGAGTCCCTAATGGGAGGTGACGGGATGGGTGGATCATTCTTGTCCCCGGGGGTTTTGTTCCGCAGGTGCTTCACCTTCTTCACCACCTTGGCCCCCTTCTTTTGACCCTCCCCACCCACGATCTGGGGCGATAAGTGGCACCAGAGGCAGAGGCCTCCGCCCGGGATTTGTGGCAATTCATCCGAATATGCCCCACTTCCTTACAGGCATGGCACCTTGGGTGCTCTGATGTCCAGTAGACGGTGAAATCACGCTCTTCCTGCTGGACACAGAAGCGTCCGTCAACTACCTCCTCCCGGTCCAGCAACATCGTCAGCTGGTGCCGGAGGGAAAGAACATGCCGCAGCTCCTTCCTGCGGATCCCCTGGGATATCGGGGTGATGTCCGTGAGTACCTTCCCCAGGGTATGAAGGTGGGGAAGGAGGGCCTCATTTGTGATGCAGGGCAGGACGTTGGACAGGACCACCCGCTGCACAGTGGACACTATGAGCTCGACCTGCAGGAATGTTCCCCCCACTGAGATCCCTTTACTCGTGACCGCGTTCACCCCCTCAACAGACACGAGGAAGAACACAGCCTTCCCAAACATCTTTCCAACGTACAGAACGCCTGCGGGCTTGGCCGCTACGGCCACGGCAGCTGAGTAGTCCTCTAGGTTCATCTGAGGGGGCAAGTAGCACCTTATCCCATGCTCTAAAGGCAGTTCCTCATAGAGAACCGGGCCCCCCAGAGGAGCAGCCGAAGCTGCTGAAGCAGTCGCCTTTGCATAGCTCCTGGAAGGCCCCGCTCTCCCAGAACACTGACCCTGCATTGCAACACCACACCTCCTCGTGTAACCAGCTTTTTTTTTTAAATCAAAAAATGTATTCAATTATTAAAAAATATTATTTACACTACAATAAAACAAGCCAGAACCTACCACCATAATACAATACAAACATATATCCATAATAAACTACAATACAACTATGTTACAATCCTTATTGAGGATACATTTAACACCCTGTGGAGCCCAGCGGTCCCGGAACTCCCCCAGGGTGCCCGTGGACAGGGCGTATTCCCTTTCTAACCCCACCCGGGCACGGACGTAACCCCGGAAAAGGGGCAGGCAGCCGGCTCGGGTAGAGCCCTCCACCGCCTGGCGCCTTGACTCGCGGATGGCCAGCTTGGCCAGGCCCAGGAGCAACCCAACCAGGACATCTTCAGCCCTACCCTCTCCCCTACGCACAGGGTGTCCAAAGATGAGGATGGTGGGTGAAAAATGCAGCCAGAAGGCAAGGAGCAGCCCCTTTAGGTATTCAAACAGTTGCTGCAGCCTCACGCACTCCATGTACACGTGGTGCACAGACTCTTCCAGCCCGCAAAAGTGGCGGGCGGTCGTGTAACCAGCTTGGAGGGGATGATGGTATTGAACGCCGAGGTGTGGTCCGACAGTCTGACAATCCAAGTGGTCCTGTGCAGAGTGGAGAACCAGTAAGATCACATCCTCCATTGACCTGTTGTGATGGTAGGCAAACTGTAGTGGGTCGAGTTTCTTGTTGATGTTGGAGTTGATATCCACCATAACCAACCTCTCAAAGCACTTCATCACCACAGACGTTAGTGCCACTGGTCAATAGTCATTGAGGCACCCTACTCTTATTATTGATGTCCTCTTAAAGCAGGTGGGAACCTCAGACTTCAGTATGGAGAGTTTGAAAATATCTGCAAAAACACCAGCCAGTTGGTCTGCACAGGTTTTGAGAACTCGACCGGGTATCAGGTCCAGGCCATCAGGACCAGGCGCTTTCCCAGGGTTCAACCCCCTGAAGGATCTTCTGACGTCGGCCTCTGTGACTGTGACTGTAATACCATCAGGGCATATGAGAGCTTGGGAAGGCACATCAGTGTTCTCCCTGTCAAAGCATGCGTAGAATTCACTGTCACTTGAGCTACCTCCTGGTTTCGCTTTTAATAAGGTGATGGCATTCAAACCCTGCCAGAGTTGCCGAACACCCGCCTCATTCTCCAGCCATGAGTGGTTCCCTTTGGCCTTTTTGATGGCCTTGTCAAGGTCATATATGAACATCTTATAGACCTCTGCCTCACCAGACCTGAATGCCTGGGATCTGGTCTTCAGAAGACTGTGGATCTCTTGGTTCTGGTTAGGAAACACTCGGAAGGTTTTTGTAGGAAAACAATCCTCCACACATTTTCTTATAAAGTCAGTAATGACTGTGGCGTATTCATTTAGGTCTTTTGCCAAGTCCTTGCCCAGTCTACTGACTCAATGCAGCCCTGTAGTTGTTCCTGTGCCTCCCCTGACCAGCTCTGTGCAGTCCTCACCTCTGGGGGTGCTTTCTTCAGTTGCTGCCGGTATGCAGGAAGAAGCAGCACCTCTGAATGGTCGGATTTCCCGAAGTGAGGGCGAGCGATAGAGCGATAGGCATCTTTGATGGTCATATAGCAGGGGGAAAGGGTGTTTAATCCTCTATTGCTGCAGGCGACATGTTGGTGATAGTTTGGGAGTAATTTTTTCAGGTTCACTTTGTTGAAGTCCCCGCCTATGGTGGTAAAGGCTTCGGGGTACGCTGTCTGGTGCTTGTTGACCACAGCGTGCAGCTCCTCCAATGCTAGACGGACGGCTGCCTGGGGTGGGATGTAGACCACGGTCAGGATGATGGAGGTGAATTCCCTCGGGAGGTGGAAGGGTCAGCACTTCACCGCCAGATTTTCCAGGTGCAGAGAGCAGGAGTTAGTCAGAACTGTCGCATTTGAGCACCACGAAGAGTTGACCATGAGGCAGACACCCCCGCCTCTACCTTTCTCTGATACCTGCATACGGTCCATACAATCGATGGAGAAACCTTCAGGCTGGATGGCTGAGTATGGGAAGCTGGGGGTGAGCCATGTCTCTGTGAAACAGAACACAGAGCATTCCCTCTGCTCTCTTTGGTAAAGCAGCCTTGACCTTAAGTCCTCCACTTTATTTTCCAATGATTGTACATTGGCTAGTAGGATGGTATGGAGAGGAGGTTGTAGTCCCCTGCGCTTCAGTCTGAGTTGTAGTCCTGCCTGCCGGTCATGTTTCCGGACACCATGGATGCCTCCCCAGTATTTCCAGATACAGTACTTACTGTTCCTGCGATCCTTCACCAGGTCGGGGATTCCCCTGCAGCCTGGGCCAAAAGCACTAACCAAAAGCACTCATAGGTATTCAAGTTGAATACACAATAACTGTGCTACTAATTCCTCTGTAGTTGAAAATAGACAGGCAAAGATATTGCAGCAAAACGCAATCCAAGATATTTGACAGAAAACAAATAGAACACATCCAATAAGAGGTTTATGGGAATACGCCCTGTCCAGGGGCACCCTGAGGGAGTTCCGGGACCGCTAGGCTCCGCAGGGTGTTAAATGTATCCTCAATAAGGATTGTAACATAGTTGTATTGTAGTTTATTACGGATATATGCTTGTATTGTGGTAGGTTCTGGCTTGTTTTATTGTAGTGTAAATATTATTTTTTAAGCATTGAATAAATGTTTTGATTAAAAAAAAAGCTGTTTATTACTATTGAGGAGAGGTCTTTAGTGGAACAGCATTGACTCACAAAATCATAGTGTATAACGTGTTTTTTTTAATCAGCAAAAATACCAGGTTTTAATTCTGAAGCAGGGTCTCGACCCAAAACATCACCCATTCCTTCTATCCATAGATGCTGCCTGTCCCACCGAGTTACTCAACCATTGTGTGTCTATCCTCAGATATTTAAAACTGGACCACTCTGAGGAACCTTCCCAGCTGTTGTTTTTTTGTTTTAAAGCAAGATCTATTTAAAAGAAAGTCAAAAATAGTGTTCAAACTGATGCTTTATTTATACAATGCCCTTCGAAAATTAGTGAACTATAAGTTCTCACAAATCTTCAATCTTTGCCAAAATGTTACCGTTGGCCTGGGAAAGACTAGCATGGAGAATGCTAGAGAGTCAAAACATTGAAGTGAAGATGACATTGTGGCTGTGAGGAAGGTATAGTGGTTGCAGAGAAAACCCTAGATGGTGCATTCGGCTGTGTAGCATTGGAGACGTAGAAAATGACTAAGAAGCAAAATGAGTTTTTGATGAGTGAATGCTGTCATGTCATACATGACAAGATCCTATATCCTAACCACAAATGTATCTGCAGTCATTTAAAATCTCAGACACAACCTGGCAGTCTGCCTAATCATGCACAAAGAAATCCTTCAAAACAATCCTTAGCTTTCTGACTGCCAGCGCAGTTAAAACTGATTTTGTTTTTACTACCCTAACTATCCATTATCATCATCTCCGATGTCATTTCAGCTGCTCCAACAGCACTTCTTGTTGCCCTTAGCCAAGATCAATAACTCGTCCTGATCTCCTGAGAACAGTATTCTGTGGTCTAAAAATATTTTTTCTTTTTCCGATTTATCCTTGCAGATGACCCGTTTGCAATATTGCTTTTTACAACTGTCTACCTCTCACACTTAAGCCGATTAAAGAAAGCAGCCAACTTTTTCCAGTCTGCCTTACATTTCAGTCCAAGTACACTTTGATGCTATTGAGTATTGGCTCCCTAGCAAGAGATTTGATTAGTACGTGTTTCAGGGGTTATGAGGAGAAGGCAGGAGAATGGGGTTAGGAGGGAGAGATGGATCAGCCATGATTGAATGGGAGTAGACTTGACGGGCCGAATTGCCTAATTCTGCAGCTCTCACTTTTGACCTTGTGACATACAGCACTTTCAAAACTGCAGTACTTAATAATAAAGACCCAATATTTCCTACCAGAAGGCCAGGAAACATAGAAATATAGAAACATAGAAAATAGGTGCAGGAGTAGGCCATTCGGCCCTTCGAGCCTGCACAGCCATTCAATATGATCATGGCTGATCATCCAACACAGTATCTGTACCTGCCTTCTCTCCATATCCCCTGATTCCTTTAGCCACAAGGGCCACATCTAACTCCCTCTTAAATATAGCCAATGAACTGGCCTCAACTACCTTCTGTGGCAGAGAATTCCACAGATTCACCACTCTCTGTGTGAAAAATGATTTTCTCATCTCGGTCCTAAAAGACTTCCCCCTTATCCTTAAACTGTGACCCCTTGTTCTGGAGTTCTCCAACATCGGGAACAATCTTTCTGCATCTAGCCTGTCCAACCCGTTGGGAAAGATGAACATTATATTGCAAGCAACACTCACATTCTGAGAAAAATCTTTATTTATTTTTGATCTCTTTGCAACTAAGCAAATATGGCATTCATTGGAAGAACAGCAGGTTAAATTTCACTTATCAAGAAAAAGCAATGCAGGAATGTTTAGCAATTCTTGCAGAATCTCTGGATAGGGAGCAAGTTATTGGTCTGGAACTTCCCACAGTGACAACTCAAGATATGGTTGCTGCCCCCTATTAAACCTCTCTTACCTTGAATGGATTCTTCAGTGACAATTTTCTGGTGCTCTGGCACAAGAATCAAGGACCCGTGCAATGTACGGTCTTCCAATCATTAATTCCACAGAAACTATTTGACAGTCATTCAAGACAAAACTTCAGTTGGAGAAGGGTCTCGATCCGAAAGGTCACCTAACCATGTTCTCCAATGATGCTGCCTGACCTGCTAAGTTACTCCAGCACTTTGTGTCCTTTTGAGCCATAAACTCGGGCTGAACTGATTGTCAAATCTGTTATCAGGTAGACTTCTTCCTGCGTATGGCGTGCACAGCCTAAAGATGTAAGACAACTTCTTCTGTTTGATCTTCCGTTTGTGCAAGCCAGGTTGATGCATTCGTTGAAACAGGGTGGACCACGTGAAGGTTGCAATCTCCCACCCCATCAGGTAGACTGTTTAGCTTCACAACTATATGAAAATGTTCAGAAATTCTAAAAAGGAGATTAAATTATATATATATTACGATAATTTAAACACACTTAATTCAGTAGTCTTTGATCAATGTCATAGAGTCATACAGCACAGAAGAAAGCTATTGGTGCACTGAGCCCACACTGAACAAACATCCATTTACAATAACGGTAGACTAATTGCATTTTATTCGTCCCATTCATCAACGCACCAGAGACATTTACAGAAACCAATTAACCTGCATGTCTTTGGGGTGTGGAAGGAAACCAAAGCATCTGGAGGAAAACGATGCAATCACAGGGAGAACATGCAAACTCAAATTCAGCACCAGAGATCAGAGTTGAACCCTGGTCACTGGAGCTGAGGTGGCAGCTCTATTAGCAGCACCACAGTTAGGCATAGCTTATTTGGCACAGTTCACTGTGTAATATTCCCAGCACAACTGCTGTCTGGAGATCCAGAAGGAATTGTCTTGTCAGATCATGATGTAAAGGTCTCCAGAGAAATGGGAAGAAATATATGCATTGCAGCCCTCATTGTGGCTGTCAGCATTGTGCTTGACTGCATCAAGATATCCATGGGACAAGAGTAAGTAAACATCAAGTGTCACCACATACTGAAGTTCTAACCATCAATGATGTTGTGAGGGATGGACATGGTCTCTTTGCCACACTGCGACATTCCATTGGACCTTATCACATGATTTATGGACAAGTTTCTTCAGAAAAACATCTTTGCTCACAAGCTCATCATGTAGTGGTCAGAATGGAATGCCTCAAATTCACATACACAAGTACATCAAGCTAGTGCAAGAGAGAAAAAGAAACAAGAATATTGTGTTACAGTTGAAGAGCAAGTGCAGATTAAAAAAAGTGCAAGGGCTGCAGCAAGTTAGTTTGGAAGATCACAATTTCATCCTTATGAGAAGTCTGATGAGTCTGATAAGAGTGGGGGAAAAAGTGTTTCTGAAACTGGTGATGCATGCTTTCAGGTTTTTGTATCTTTTGCCTGAGAGGGGAGAAGAGTAAATGTTCCTTAATTATCTTCACTGCTTTCTCATGGCAACATAAAGTGTAGATGGAGTTGATGGGGGAGAGAAAGAGGCTGGTTTGTGCTATGAACTTGGCTGCGTTCATGACTGTGTTCAAGCTATCTTGGACAGACCAGTTGCCATGCAAACTGATAGGATGCTTTCTACTGTGCATCTATAAAAATTGTTAAGTCATTGGAGACATGACAAATTTCCTCAGCCTTTTGAGGATGTAGAAGCATTGGTGTGCCTTTTTGGATGCAGCATCAAGGTGGTTGGACTAAGACAAATTCTTGGTGATACTTACACCAATGAACTTGAAGTTTTCAAATATCTCCTCTTCAGCACCATTGATACAGACTGCGGCATGTACTCCATCCCACTGCCTGAAGTGGTTGACAAGCTCCTTCATTTTGTTGACATTGAGGGAGGGGTTGTAGAAGTAAGGAACTGCAGATGCTGGTTAGTACAAAAAATGATTGACCCTGCTACTAAAGCTCTCTATCTCCTTCCTGTACTATCGATATCATAGTTCGATATCCATCCCATTACTCACAAATGGAAGATTGAGCTGTTTTTGACGGGTCTATGTGGAGTAGAGTAAGGAGGTTGTGGTCAGGGGCTGAGTATGAAGCCTTGCAGGGCATCTGTATTCAGAATTATCCTGGAGGAGGTCTTTTTGCCAATCCTCACCAATTACGGTATTTGGGTTAGGAAATCGAGGATCCAGTTTCAGAGGGATGTTCCACATCCTTGGACCAAGAATTTGGAGGTGGGTTTGACTGGAATTATGTTAAAAGCAGAGCTACAGTATGGCCAATAAATAGGAGTAACCTTGTTTGTCCAGATGTTCAAGGGACCAGTGTAGGTCCAGGGAGATGGCGTCTGCCGTTGTAAAGTTTTGATGGTAAGTGAATTGCAGTGGATCTAGGCTCTCTGGGAGGCTGGATATGATGTGCACCATGACCAACCTATCTAAGCAATTCAAGATAGTGGACGTCAGAGTCACTGGATGAGAGTCTTTAAGGTATGGTACCTTGTTTTTCTTGGGCACTGGATGATAATAATTTTCTTAAAGCATGTGGGAACCTCAGTATGGAGAATGAGGAGTGAAATATGTCCACGAATGCTCCCACCGGGCCAGTTGCTCTGCATGGGTTCACTCTCAGGAAGGCTGATGCAACTTCTGCAACAGTCACTGTGGGTGCAGCTGCACCTGAGGCTGTTGGGGCAGGTGATGTCATTCTACTTGATTTCTGTTCAAAACAAGTATTGAATAGTTAGAGCTGATCAGGGAGGGATGTGTTGTTGCTGGCAATTTTGCAAGATTTTGCTTTGTAACCTGTTGTAGCATGTAAGCTTTGTCACAATCGACAGGCGTCTTTGTGGTTGGCCCGTAACAGCAACTTGGTCTGGTATTGTCCTTTGGCAAAGCATTGCCAAGATTATACCTCTTTTTATTGGTTGGGCTAGGTCCAAGTTTTAAGTTTCAATGCCGCAGACTTCACTAGGGAGTAGATTTCAGTTCATAGTTTCCGTTTGGGGAAAGCTCAGATTGACATATTTGGCAGATAGTTCTCTACCTACTTACTGATGAAGTCTGTGATGGCAGGGACATACTCATTTAGGTTGTAAGTGTGGACCAACCCACTGATTCAAAGCAGTCATATAGGGGCTCATCCATTACAGGCCAGCCTGTATCACTTTCTGTACTGGATGCTCAGATTTCCATTTGTATTTAGGGAGAGGGCACTCCGCCTGATGTTCCAAAATGCAGGCAAAAGATGGAGCTGGAACTCTTTGTTCATGTTACTGATTGTGTAATAAAACGTTTTTCTAGAACACATCGATTGGATTCTATCTATCTATCTATCTATCTATCTATCTATCTATCTATCTATCTATCTATCTATCTATCTATCTATCTATCTATCTATCTATCTATCTATCTATCTATCTATCTATCTATCTATCTATCTATCTATCTATCTATCTATTCTACATAACTAAAACTCTGATCATGTGCTCTTACGGGGTTTTTCTATTTGTGCAAAACGGTACGTGATAGCGCTGCGATTGTTTGCCAGGTTACTCACCGTTCCCTTGTGCTGCGAGTGCAACAAGTTTCATTCCAATTGGTGGCATATTGTAAAAGTTATTGAGGTTTAAAACATTTTTAAACCACGCGTGTGCAGATTCAGCACCACGCAGATTGGTCGTTTCTGTCAGTCAATGCCATGGCTAGGATGGCGACGCCCTTTCCTGCCCCACCGGCGGCGGTCTGTCCCGCCTCACTCACAAACTCCTCTCTCCCCTCCTCACAGTAAAATTGTCTATCGTCTCCCCCATCACCGGAGGTGCTCGGGGAGGGGGGGGGGGAGGGGGCACGGTCAATGGAGTCCCAGTGGAGGCCCTGGTCCCGTCTCTCTTTCCCTCATCAATCACCCCTCTCCCCTGTCTGCCCTCTGCGGCAATGGTGGTCCCGCCTACCCTTACCCGCAGGTCCGTCTCCTCCGCCGCCCTGCCGTTGCGGTAGCTCACCCTCACCGCCGCCATTGCGGTAACTCTTCTCCACCAGCTCGCCGAAACCTGTGGCTCCTCGCCGACTCAATCCCCCCCCCCACCTGCCCGGCAGCAAGCAGCAGGCAGGTAGGCGGGCGGACAGGGCAGGGACGAGCCGAGCGGCAGCAGCGGGCGGTCAGGCAGGACGGGGACGGGCCAAGCGGCGGCTGAGCCGGAGTGGGCAGAGGGAGGGATGGAGAGAAGGGTTGCAGGGTGGCCGAGCAGTTTGTGCGAGTTTGAGTAACACACACACACACACACGCACACACACACACACACACACACACACACACACACGATGAAAACTGGTCCAATCGTCAAGTAAACGGGATCTAAACCACAGCTAACAATGAATGACCTGTGGGGGAAGGAACTGCAGATGCTGCTTGTTGTGGATGGAGGGAGGGAGTGACTGAGGGTCGGGGAAAGGAGAGGGAGGGAGAGGTGAGGGAGGGATTGGGAAGGGGAGGAGGAGAGGGGAAATGAGAGAGGGTGAAAAGGAGGGGGAGGGAGTGCTGGGGGATGAGGGGAAATGAGTCGTGCCTGTGCAGTTGGAGGCAATGTGTGAGTGGTACAATACTGCATTGGGGGGGACGGGTTGCATCGGGGGAATGGGTGAGTGGTGAAATATTGCATTGGGGAACGGGTTGCGTTGGGGGACCGGGCCTCCCATGTGACAGGGACCCAACGCGTCCCTGTGCGCGTGACGTCCTTAGAATACCCTGCTTCTGTTTAAAGGGAGTTGCAGGCTACTATTCTGCATCATGACCATCATGGAAGAACTACAGATTTTATTGCTAGAGCAACAACAGAGACTTCTGTTAGCAGCAGCCCTCATATCAGCCAGGCAGAAGAACAAGAAGAAAGGCTAGGAAGAAACCCAGGAAGAGGTCTGTGTGGATGAGGTCCTTGTTCTGGATGAGACCCACTTTGGGCCAGTATGGGACCATGATGACTGATCTGCAGCGGGAAGACGAGACTGCCTTTAGAAACTTCACCAGGAATCCCCTTGACCTGTTTCAGGAGCTAAAGTCACGAGTCGGTCATCTTTTGCAGAAAACGGACACCTTCATGAGGAAGGCTCTAGAACCAGGCCTGCGCCTAGCCATCACCCTCCGCTACCTTACATCAGGAGACTCGTACAAGGGCCTCCCCTACAACTTTTGTGTGGCCCACAACACCATCAGCAAGGTTGACGGAGAGACCTGTGACGCCATCACCAATGCATATGGAGAAGAAATAATTGACTGCCTCAGTACACCTGGAGGAGGGTGGGCACACCTGGCAGTGCCGCAGATGGGGGGATCTGGAGAGAGATCTCCCTTGGGCAAGCACTGGAAGAAGGGAGAGCAGGCCTTCTTGATCTCGTACCTCTGCCGGGAGAAGACAACCCTGACATCCCCTACGCACCGGTTGGTGATGATGCCTTCGCACTCAGGACATGGATGATGAAGCCATACCCTCACAGGTGGATGTCAAGAGAGCAGAGGATCTTTAATTGCAGGCTGTCCAGGCTAGGAGGTTTGTGGAAAATACCTTTGGTATCCTTGCTAGCAGATTCAGATGCCTGCTGACTACAATGGAGCAGGAGCCCACCATTGTCTACGCAGCATGTGTCCTCCACAACCTGATCTGCACCAGAAGTGCAGCAGCAGCCTTTGTGGAGGGTGACACGGTGGACAAACAGACAGGGAACTTCACACCAGGTTCATGGAGAGCTGGAGGACAGGCTGCACCAATTGTGGCACTGGGCAGATTGGAAGGAAAAACCTTCAACAAGAGAGCCAAGGAGCAGAGAGACCATCTCTGTGCTTACTACAACTCCTAGCTGGGACCCTGGTAGAACAATATGTGATGAGAATCAGCAGCTGAAATCCCACACCACAAATGGAGGACCACCACTGCAGGGACTGATCTAATAAAAGGAGGATTTATGTATGTGAGATTATTAATACTGTGATATTAATACCTCGCACATCGGATTTTCATAGAAATGCCATAATTTTAAAAGCAGTTAAATTCTTGTGACCGTCTTTCCTTATTGACCCCATTATGAGATTATTAATACTGTGATATTAATACCTCGCACATCGGATTTTCATAGAAATGCCATAATTTTAAAAGCAGTTAAATTCTTGTGACCGTCTTTCCTTATTGACCCCATTATATGACATTATATGACACATTTTGCATTGCAGTTCAATGTCTTTGTGTTTTATTTATCTAATAAATCATGGTTCCTATATGTGAGATTAATTCCATGATTAACAATACTGAGAAATGAGAAGATCATCACACATCAAATATTCATACAAACGCCAAGAATTTTATTAATAGTCAAAAAGCTGCTTCTCCCACAACTTGAAAAGGTTACACTGAAGTATAATAATAACGTTGTACGTGAACTTAGTTACAATAAATACAAAGACCAATAACTTTTTAAGAAATAAATTGTTTATTTAGTGCAAGCAAACAGATAACATATTGAACAAGGATAACAAGAAACAAAATTCTAATATACAACACATCAACAGAATATTGAATATTGGTGAAAGGACATCATTCTTTATGGCCAGCTTGCGCTGGGCTATCATCCATCAAATAGTCCGAGAGATTCAGACTCAAGTTGACACTTGCGTCCCGACTCTCCAATCACGCTGGGAATGTTGTGGGTGCGAGTGCATCCTGGCCGGATGCCGGATGTGCCTGATGTGGTGTTGAGCTGCCTACCCTGAGGTTGGGTCAGTGCCACCCATGGGTATGCCATGTGTCGTGGTCCCATCATCGCCTGTGGATAAAACACATAAACCTATCAATATGAATTGGGAGGCAAACAAATCATATACAATAAATCACAACCTTTCACAAGCTGCGTGTCACAGATAATCTTGAGTCAGATTCAGAAAAGGATTCTCAGTGTACCTGATGAGCATGGTGTGGTGCCATCATCCCCATTTGTGGGTGTCCCATGAATGGCATGTGCCTCAGACTCTGTAACACCAAGGAACTCATAGTGAGTAATTCATACAAAGCATTAAAGTCAAATGTTTTATAAATCACATGATTAAAAGATTTTACTGGCTGAGGAGTTCTGTGGGCCTTAGCCAAGGCAAAGGCTTCCGAAGAGTAGCTTCTTCGTCTTCCTCTTCTTGCGTATGGCATCAACAGCCTAAAGTTGTAGGACAACTTGTTCTATTTGGTCTTATTTGGTTGTGCACGCCAGGTTGGTTGCATTCGTCGAAACAGGGCGGACCACATGAAGGTTGCAATCTCCCACCCTGAGGAGTAGCTGAGCCATTCGCATTCGGGGATTTGCAGCATCTCCTCTCACAAGAACGTTGAGAAAGCATAAACGGTCCTCTCGTGTACCATCCTTGGTTGTGACATGACGTTTATGACGTCTGCCGTTGTCTTCGTCTGTTGCATGATCTGCAACAAAAGATGCGATCCACGCGAGTAAATTTTGGGAGGCGATGGAGAAACATGGATGTAGGGGTGGGTTAAATAAGAAATTTGCTGATAATTCACCCAAAAGCACTTACATCTGTGAACGTCTCCTACTGACTTTGCTCTCCAGACTCTTCACATTCAGGCGCAGTTGTGCTTGCCGGCTTCCGCTTGCTGTCTGTCCACAGTGCTGATCCAGATGGTCCCTCAAGAGGATCCGGCTCATCATCACTAGAGAAGACGCATGGGCATTTATCCTTGATAAACTGGAAGAAAGTAAATGTGTATCACAGATGTTCAAGACCATCAGGACGTAGCAAGCAAGGTGACCAACAAATTATTACTGTTAAATATTTTTTTAACTATTCACCTTCTTGGAGCTCTCCTTCCTCTCCACTCGAACTATGTGGTTCTGCACAAACCCCCATTTCTCCACGACCCACTGCTGTCTCTCGGTCACCGGCTTACTGGCAGAGCCAGACTTATGCAGACTGTGCGACAGCCTCCCGAACCTTGTCCTCTGGCTTTTGAACCATTTACAGAGTTGGTCATCTGTGAAAACATAGAATGAATGAAGATAAGTGTGGATCAAATTGTAATCTTAATTGGAACTGCAATTACAACCGCAGAAATGCAGACAAACTACAAAGGTGTACTTACAACTGCAGCCAAAGAACTCCTTCGCTTTGTTTTCCAGCAGCGAGTTACGAAGATCCGTGCTCCTGAAATTTCAGTGGACTTTGTCATACAACTCTGGGTGGGCCTGATACCAACCTACCAGGTCCCCCTCTTTTTCCCTGCTAAAATCGTATGGTTTGGTTACCATAAGCCTTTTAATTACTGACCCGGCTGAGGCATCAGTGTCCTGAGCCAAATCAGAGTCCCATTCTGCAGCTGGGTCAGGAGCAGGGGCAGGAGCAGGTGCAGGAGCCGGGGCAGGAGCCGGGGCAGGAGCTAGAGCTGGGGCAGGAGTTGGGGCAGGAGCTGGGGCAGGAGCTGGGGCAGGAGCTGGGGCAGGAGCTGGGGCAGGAGCTGGGGCAGGAGCCGGGGCAGGAGCCGGGGCAGGAGCCGGGGCAGGAGCCGAGGCAGGAGCTGGTGCAGGAGTTGGTGCAGGAGCTGAGGCAGGAGCTGGTGCAGGAGCTGGGGCAGGAGCTGGTGCAGGAGCTGGTGCAGGAGCTGGTGCAGGAGCTGGTGCAGGAGCTGAGGCAGGAGCTGAGGCAGGAGCTGAGGCAGGCGCAGCAGCAGGAGTAGCAGCATGGCCAGGAACCGGGGCTGGATCCTCCTGGATCTCAATCTGCTTCACCTGGTTCTGCTCCTGCATGGCTGGCTTCTTTTGAACTTTGTTCCTGAGGGCCCTGCTCTTTTTAGGAGCCATTCGCGATGTCGTTCGAACTCTGTGGCATGAAATATTCCGGTGAGTGAAAATTTTCAGAACTTGTGCGTTTTATATCCGCGTTGTGACGCAATGCGGCGCTCACATGATGCGTAAAAGGCAGGCCGACTGCGTATGGGCGGCGCGCGGCAGCGCAGGTGTACGGACGTTGACACACGGTGACATCACCACGCAATACGCGTGCGGCGTCGGGACGTCAGCGTGCGTAATCGATACGTCACGCAGGTGGTGCGCGGGGATTTTGGTGCACCACGAAATCCTGGAGTGCCGCACGATACCGCGCGCCACTACATGCGTTTCCACGCCTCACCATGCACTATGCGCGCGTCGCCCAAACGTCACCTAGGCGTCACAACGCGTCGACCAATTTTCAACATGATGCGTAAATGAGGCGCAAATGACGTCCAAGTGGGACAGGCCCTTAAATCTTCAGTATCCCTATTACTTTTGTGAAGGGCACACATAACCTTCTGTAGGGCTACCACCGTAGTAAGTGTGCAAAAGGTCGCAATGTGAAAGTTAGTGCGGTTATCCTCCATCTTATTGAGCTTATTTATGTATTTGCTATTAACCTCCATTTTGTACACAGCATGCTGGTTGCAGTTTAAAATATTGGCCAATTTAGAAGTCTGCAAAAGCCTGTGAATCTTGAACACAGAGCTTGTAAAAAGACGACCTTCGCTGTCCCAATGAGAATAGAGATAAGGGATGTTCCCGGGCGTCTGGAACTAATACTGATACCAGTAAGTTGTAAGAAGAACAATAGGCCTGTGTTTCCCTTCGCAGATGCTCTGTTTACCAGACTTATAGTTTATACTTTGTTTCTTCCCCAATGTAGCTGAGGGGATCTATTGTGTTTAACTGAAGCTCCTTTGTTATTAACCATGTGCTTATGGCTGTTTTATTAGTATAAAGGTGTGTGTAAATTCTCTGTATCATCAGTCTGAACAGCGCCAGCCTTTGGTGTGAACGCTCTGTAAACATCACTGGCTGTTTTTCTATTGGTGACGTAGTAAAGATTTTTGACAGAGATTTTTGACTCTTTGATTTATTCTACATTCCGAGTGAAGTGAACTTTAACAGCAACCAATCTCTATCAATATGATAGTCTTTTTATGCTCTTTTCCATCAGCATTCAGTATCCACGCGGCGATGCAAGGTGAGGCGGGTGCGGCTGTGGTCTTCGGCGGGCCCAGTACACCGGCGATGCTGGATGGGCCCGCCGAAGACAACAGCCGCCGCACCGGGCCCATCCAGCATCGCCGGTGTACTGGGCCCGCCGAAGACCACAGCCGCACCCGCCTCACCTTGCATCGCCGCCGGACCGGGGCTGCCCGAACACGGCCGCCGCACCGCACCCCACTCATCTCGCCGCTTCACCGGTCGGACCGACCACCCGCCCACCGGGACCTCCAACGCATCGCCCGCCGACCCCGACTCCACTGCCCGCGGACTCCTACCTTCGGGTCCGCCGACCCACGACTCTCCACCGCCCTCCAGCAGCCCGCAGCCGTCGCCTCACCTGCAGACTGGACTCTGCAGTGGGCCTGAAGCCTCCACGTTGCTAACGCCCCCCACCACTCTGTCTTCAACGGCACTGGGTCCTAGTGCCCGTCTCCCCAGCCCCAGTAACCTTAGTGGCTATTCCACTAGGTCTTCCCCATCCCCCCCCTACCATGTAACCCCTGCTCTTCCCCACCCACACCACAGCCCCCATACCCCCCTACCCGCCTGACCACTCTCCACCCCCCCACCACACAACACTTCATCCTCAGTCCACTCACCTGCCTTCCTCCGGCCACAACCCCCATCCTTGCCGCGTGTTCACCATCCCCCCGGACCTCCCCCTCTCCGACATCGAACGGTCTGTCCTCAGCAGAGGTCTCACCTTTGTCCCCCTCCGTCCCCACCTCAATGAGTTCCGCGCCCACCACGACTTGGAGCTCTTCTACCGTCGCCTCCGCCTCACAGCGTTCTTCCACGGGAAGAAGCCCTCGCCCCCCACTGATGATCCCTTTTCCTGTATCCCACGCACCGCCTCCACTTGGAACCCCCCTCGTAGCCTTCCGGCTGTAGAACTATTTATCCAGAACTGCCGTCGGGACATCAACCGCCTCGACTTCTCCACCCCCCTGTCTCACTCCAATCTCTCCAGCCCTGAACGTACTGCCATCGACTCACTCCGTAACAACCCAGGCTGGGTTATCAAACCCGCCGACAAGGGAGGTGCCGTGGTAGTCTGGCGCGTTGATCTCTACAAAGCGGAGGCCGCGCGCCAACTCTCGGACACCTCCTCCTACTTACCCCTGGACCATGACCCCACTGACGAACACCAGCCACCATCTCGAGCACCATAACCAACTTCATCAGCTCGGGCTCCCTACCCCACCGAGCCTCCGACCTCATCGTTTCCCAGCCCCGCACGGCCCGATTTTACCTTCTCCCCAAAATTCACAAACCCGACTGCCCTGGCAGACCCATTGTCTCTGCCTGTTCGTGCCCCACCGAACACATTTCCACATACCTTGACGCCATCCTATCCCCCTTTGTTAAATCCCTCCCCACCTATGTTCAAGACACCTCAGACACTCTCCGTCGGCTCCGTGCATTCCATTCTCCAGGCCCCCATCCTCTCATCTTTACCATGGACGTCCAGTCACTCTACACCTCCATCCCCCACCAGGACGGTCTCAAGCCCTCCGGTTCTTCCTCGACCAGAGGAGCAACCCATACCCGTCCACTGACACCCTCCTCCGCCTAGCAGAGTTGGTCCTCACCCTCAATAACTTCTCTTTTGATTCCTCCCATTTCCTCCAAACACAAGGCGTAGCTATGGGGACACGCATGGGCCCCAGCTACGCTTGCCTCTTTGTTGGGTACGTCGAACAATCCTTGTTCTCGGCGTACCAGGGCCCCATCCCCGACCTCTACCTCCGTTACATCGACAACTGCTTTGGTGTCACCTCCTGCACCCACACACAACTGACTGACTTCATTCATTTCACCACCAACTTCCATCCGGCACTCAAATACACTTGGACCATTTCCGACACTTCCCTACCATTCCTTGACCTCACCATCTCTATTGCAGGTGATACGCTCCTGACCGACATCCACTACAAACCTACTGACTCCCACAGCTACCTGGACTACTCTTCCTCCCACCCTGCTTCCTGTAAGGACTCCATCCCCTATTCCCAATTCCTCCGTCTACGCCGCATCTGCTCCCAGGATGAGGTGTTCCACACCAGGTCATCACAAATGGCCTCATTCTTCAGAGAACGGGGATTCCCCTCCCCCACTATTGATGAGGCTCGCACCAGGGTCTCCTCCATACCCCGCAACACTGCCCTCGCTGCCCATTCCCCCACTCGCAAACAGGGCAGAGTCCCCCTGGTCCTCACCTTTCACCCCACCAGCCGGCAAATACAACATATAGTCCTCCGCCAGTTTCGCCACCTCCAACGTGACCCCTCCACCCGCCACATCTTCCCATCTCCCCCCCTGTCTGCCTTCCGCAAAGACCGCTCCCTCCGCAACTCCTTGTCCATTCTTCCCTCCCCTCCCACTCTACCCCTTCCCCGGGCACTTTCCCTTGCAACCGCAAGAAATGCAACACTTGTCCCTTCACTCCCCCCTCCACTCCTTTCAGGGACCCAAGCAGTCCTTCCAGGTCCGACAGAGGTTCACCTGCACCTCCTCCAACCTCATCTACTGCATCCGCTGCTCCAGATGCCAGATGATCTATATCGGTGAGACCAAGCGGAGGCTTGGCGATCGCTTCGCCGAACACCTCCGCTCGGTCCGCAATAACCAACCCGACCTCCCGGTGGCTCAGCACTTCAACTCCCCCTCCCATTCCACATCCGACCTCTCGGTCCTGGGCCTCCTCCACGGCCAGAGTGAGCAACACCGCAAGCTGGAGGAACAGCACCTCATATTCCGCTTGGGGAGTCTGCATCCTTTGGGCTTGAATATTGAATTTTCTCAATTCTGTTAACCCTTGCTGTCTCCTCCCCTTCCCACCTCTCCCTCAGCCCTGGGGCCCTGGCATTCCCTCTATCTCTATCTCTCCCCCACCCTAGTCGCACCAGCTTCTCATTTTCACACCACAAACAGCTTACAATGGCTTGTTCCCTTTATCACCGATACTTTTTTGCATATCTTTCACTCATTGTTCCTTATCTCTCCACATCACCGTCTATATCTCTCGTTTCCCTGATCCCTGACCAGTCTGAAGAAGGGTCTCGGCCCGAAACGTCGCCTATCTCCTTCGCTCCTTAGATGCTGCTGCACCCGCTGAGTTTCTCCAGCTTTTTGTGTATCCACGTTCTCACTACTCTTTGGTTGTATATGCCTTTAAAGAACAGAAGTGTGGCACTTGAATTTCACACAAAAGAGACAACATTTACCTTACTGCCTCACTTGGCATCCAAGAAAACATTGACCTTTAATTTCTATCTCTTCTGCGAAGGTTTGCTGTGGTGCCAATTAGTAATATTCAGTAACTCAATCGGAATTTAATGAATTCTTCTCCTTATTTCCAGAGCAAATACAAGTTATTTATTGTGGCAATGTATGCTGCTAGATGTAGATCACTTGGAAATGGTCTGTAAACCCATCTTGAGGTACTTGTAAGTTTTCACTTCAATAATCTCTCAGAAGCATCTGAACAAAATTTCACTGTGTACTTTGTATGCTTGTTATGTGTAATTGTTAGATACTCGCATAACTTATTTACATATAAATAAACCACATTGAATGGTTCAATCAGGTGTTTGTTACTTTGCTAGGTGTTCCACCAATCTTCTTCCAAGGTCACAGCAGGTGATTACTACAGAAAAACATTAATTTTACTTTTATAGGATTTAAATATCGTAAACAACATTTCTGCTGATGCTGCCTGGCCTGGTGAATATTTCAGCATTTTATGTTTGCATTTTAAATCTATACAACCTGATTTTCCACCTCTCTACTAAAAAAATGATTTAATCCAGAACAAGAACTTCTCACAAGCCCTCTACTGCTCCCAGTAACAGCAAATTCAAGAGTCTTCAGTAGTTCTTGACACTGCTCAGTCATAATTTTACTCTGAAGGCAAAGTCTACTCAATGTAAGAAACAGGCAGTTCTCAAAAGATACCATAACAATGTTTTTACATCCCTTCCACTGTTACAAATCTATGACAGTAGCCAATTTATAAAAAATCATACTTTCTCTATTTATGGTCCTTAGCACAAGTTCCAACCCAGTCCAAAGTTTATCTCTGTAATGGAACTGTTTCCGCTATACAGTGGCTTGCAAAAGTATTCATACCCCTTGAACTTTTCCACATTTTGTCACGTTACAACCACAAACGTAAATGCATTTTATTGGGATTTTATGTGATAGACCAACACAAAGTGGTGCATAATTGTGAAGTGGAAGGAACATGATACATGGTTTTCAAATTTTTTTACAAATAAAAAACTGAAAAGTGTGCCGTGCAAAAAAAGTATTCAGCCCCCTTTACTCTGATACCCCTAAATAAAATCCAGTGCAACCAATTGCCTTCAGAAGTCACCTAATTAGTAAATAGAGTCCACGTGTGTAATCTAATCTCAGTATAAATACAGCTGTTCTGTGAAGACCTCAGAGGTTTGTTAGAGAACATTAGTGAACAAATAGCATCATGAAGCCCAAGGAACACACCAGACAGGTCAGGGACAGTTGTGGAGAAGTTTAAAGCAGGGTTAGGTTATAAAAAAAATATCCCAAGCTTTGAACATCTCACGGAGCACTATTCAATCCATCATCCGAAAATGGAAAGAGTATGGCACAACTGCAAACCTATCAAGACATGGCCGTCCACACTGACAGGCCGGGCAAGGAGAGCATTGATCAGAGAAGCAGCCAAGAGGCCCATGGTAACTCTGGAGGAGCTGCAAAGATCCACAGCTCTGGTTGGAGAATCTGTCCACAGTCCAACTATTAGTCGTGCATTCCACAAATCGGGCCTTTATGGAAGAGTGGCAAGAAGAAAGCCATTGTTGAAACAAAGCCATAAGAAGTCCCGTTTGCAGTTTGCCACAAGCCATGTGGGGGACACAGCAAACATGTGGAGGAAGGTGCTCTGGTCTGATGAGACCAACATTGAAGTTTTTGACCTAAATGCAAAACGCTATGTGTGGCAGAAAACTAACACTGCACATCACCCTGAACACACCATCCCCACTGTGAAACATGGCGGTGGCAGCATCATGCTGTGGGGATGCTTTTCTTCAGCAGGGAAGCTGGTCAGAGTTGATGGAAAGATGGATGGAGCCAAATACACGGCAATCTTGGAAGAAAACCTGTTAGAGTCTGCAAAAGACTTGAGACTGGGACGGAGGCTCACCTTCCAGCAGGACAACGACCCTAAACATTCAGCCAGAGCTACAATGAAATTGTTTAGATCAAAGCATATTCATGTGTTAGAATGGCCCAGTCAAAGTCCAGACCTAAATCCAATTGAGAATCTCTGTCAAGACTTGAAAATTACTGTTCACAGACACTCTCCATCCAATCTGACTGAGCTTGAGCTATTTTGCAAAGAAGAAGTGGGCAAAAATTTCAGTCTCTAGATGTGCAAAGCTGGTAGAGACATACCCCAAAAGACATGCAGCTGTAATTGCAGCGAAAGGTAGTTCTACAAAGTATTGACTCAGGGGGGCTGAATACTTTTGCACGCCACACTTTTCAGTTTTTTATTTGTAATAAAATTTGGAAACCATGTATCATTTTCCTTCCACTTCACAATTATGCACCACTTTGTGTTGGTCTATCACATCAAATCCCAATAAAATACATTTACGTTTGTGGTTGTAACGTGACAAAATGTGGAAAAGTTCAAGGGGTATGAATACTTTTGCAAGCCACTGTACTCATGATCAAGCAAGTTCCAGCACATGACAAATACTTCCTGTCACATGGCTGATTATTGTGGCAAACAGCTTGTCAACCTGACGTGTTCTTAACAAGTTGTGGTGGCACAGTTGCTGCCTTTCGCACCAGAGATCTGGGTTGAATCCTGACTACAGGTGCTGTCTGTAAGGAGTTTGTACATTCTCTCTGAGACCACATGAGTTTCCTTTGGGTGCTCTGGTTTCCTCCCATATTCCAAAGACATGTAGTTTTGTAAGTTAATTGGCTACTGTATATTGTGTTGGGTGTATAGGACAGAACTAGTGCACAGATGATCTTTGGTCACTGCGGACATGATGGGCCGAAGGGCCTGTGTCCACGTTGTATCTCTAAACTAAACTAAATGCTAACCATCACCACACCAGTGTTTTGGTAAAGAATTTTAATTGTATGTGCCACAAAGTTTAGATAAGTTAGATGGAATGTATAATATCACTATTCTAAACTAATTACCAAGTTCTTTCTGTCTCACCATACTGTACGTAGCAGAGGTAGGTTCAGCATTATATGAATGCAAGTGAAATGAATGCTTGATACAGGTACAAAAGCAAGTATTCTGTTCTCTTATAAAGACAAATGCTACAGAGCAGCAGAGCAAGTGATGAGTCTGCATAGGCTGAATTTTCTAATCACAAAGAACAGAGAGGAGGTTGTGTGATATCAAAACTGAAAATACAGATTTGATGTCTAGCATAAGTGGCAATGCAAGGTGCCTCAAATGTGTTAAAGTCATGGAGCTTATCAGTCAGTAGATGGCACAACAGCAGAGAGCTCCATCGGTGAGAATACTTACAGCAGGAAATTCTGTCATCTACTCTGACAAAAATACAGTTAATTCCAAGATCTTATTGACAGGCGAACTGATGCAAATACAATGTCTTGTGCGTTATGATGGTGAACATGAGAAAATTAATGTTAAAACTTGTCTTAATGACTACAGGCCTGTCGCACTGACCTCTGTAGTCATGAAGACACTCGAAAGGCTTGTGCTGGCCAAGCTGAAAAATATCACAAACTCCCTGCTGGACCCTCTGCAGTTTGCATATCGGACCAATAGATCAGTGGATGATGCAGTCAACCTGGGCCTGCACTTCATCCTACAGCACCTAAACCGCCAGGGGACCTATGCGAAGATCCTGTTTGTAGATTTTAGCTCTGCATTCAACACCATTGTGCCAGAGCTACTACACTCCAAACTTTCCAAGTTGACTGTGCCTGAACCCCTCTGTCAGTGGATCACCAACTTCCTGACAGACAGGGAGCAGCATGTGAGGCTGGGAAAGCACATCTCGGACCCACAAACACTCAGCATAGGAGCACCGCAAGGCTGCGTACTCTCTCCTCTCCTCTACTCTCTCTACACCAACGATTGCACCTCCACGGACACCTCTGTCAAGCTTCTCAAGTTTGCGGATGACACAACCCTGATTGAACTGATCCAGGATGGGGAGGAATCTGCCTACAGACCGGAAGTGTCACAGCTGGCGTCCTGGTGCTGTAGCAACAACCTAAAGCTCAATACGCTTAAGACAGTGGAATTGATTGTAGACTTTAGGAGAGCTCCCCCTCCCCTCACCCCACTCACCATCAACAACACCACAGTCATATCTGTGGAGTCTTTTAAGTTCCTGGGAACCATCATCTCCAAGGACCTTAAGTGGGGGGCTACCATCGGCTCCACAGTCAAAAAGCCACAACAGCGGATGTACTTCCTGCAGCAGCTGAGGAAGCACAATCTGCCGCAGGCAATGATGGTCCAATTCTACACGGCCATCGAAGAGTCTGTTCTCACCTTCTCCATCATGGTCTGGTTTGGCTCAGCCACCAAGCACGACACCTGGAGGCTGCAGCGAATCGTCCGATCAGCAGAGAAGAGTATTGGCTGCAACCTTCCCTCCATTGATGAACTGTACACTGCAAGGGCCAGGAAGCAAGCGGGCAAGATCATCTCAGACCCCTTTCACACTGGCCACATTCTCTTTGAATCACTTCCCTCTGGAAGGCGACTCCAGACTGTCAAAGCTGCCACAGCCAGACATAAAAATAGTTTTTATCCACGAATAGTTGCTCTACTCAACAGCCAAAAATCTGTAGCCTCCCTTTGATCTGGTATTTTGTTGGTTCACATGCTTAATCAATGGTGTTTTATCATTAATGATAAATGAATGTTCTTGATCATTAATGTTTTATTATTATTATTAATGTTTAGTGTTTTCTGAGTCATTTGTAACTGTCACTGTATGTCATGTTGTTACTTGTGGGTAGAGCACCAAGGCAAATTCCTTGTATGTGAATACTTGGCCAATAAACTTACTTACTTACTTACTTACTTATTTAAAACTAATGACATAGTATACAATGAAGAGGGATATTGGTACCACAAGTCTATAGGGCTATTTCATATTTGGTTCAAGTTTGAGGTAAAGTCACAAGTGTCCACCTTGACCAACCGATTACAGAACTCGCACCGGGACACGTTGAAGAAAAATGTGATAATTAATTCATTTCAGAAATGAGTACGGAACCACTTACTGAATAAAAAAATACATTCACACATTATTTTGATCAAGCAGTAGTTACAATGACATAGATCCAAAGTGCAGAAGATCCAAGCATCTGAAAAAAATCAATGAAAGGGCTGGATTTATAATTGCTGAAAGTATGTGAGAAAGTATTTCATGTTCTTTTTCAAAGGAGCAAGGCAGTATGGTAAGTAAGTATGTCTTGTGAATTAGTAATGTAATGCTGTTATTATACATATGTTATGAGCACATGTTTTTTATTTCTGTCTACACTACAGTAGATATCTTTCTTTCAATACTTCTGGTGTGAACTAGAGATTATCTAGAGATTATCATCTTTAATATTTGCTGGCAATGCATGACTGGCTCACAGGCTCTCTCCAAATGCAATATTGTTTCACTAAACCTGATAGATGAAGACTATGACGGATTATGAAGTGGACCAATGAACAAATTTATGATGTTAAGATCATATGAATTACAAAACAATTTCACATATTCCTCCTCCAAACTCCACATTGCCAGTATTCAGCTGGTTAATAATATTATGAGGTGTACTTGTCTTCCATATAAAGTGAGTAGTTGTCAATATTTTTAAAATCTAAAGCAATTTTAGCCTTTGGTGAAAGTTGGAGAAAATAGGTCCTATGGTTATGTAGGCAGCGCCATCTGTAGGGCAGATGTGAGTACAACATGTTCATAAATTAATGTTCATAAGTAATAGGAGCAAAATTAGGCCATTCGGTCCATTCAATCATGGCTGATCTATCATTCCCGCTCAACCCCATTCTCTTGCCTTCTCCCCATACATTTGACACCCTTACTAATCAAGAACCTGTCAATCGTTGCTGTAAAACTACCCAAAGCCTCCACAGTTGTGTGTGACAATGAATTTCATAGATTGATCACCCTCTGACTAAAGAGATTCCTCCTCCTCTCCTTTCTAAAGGTATGTCCTTTTACCCTGCGGCTATGCCCTCTGGTCCTTGACTCTCCCACCAATAGAAATCCTCACCACATCCATTCTATCCAAGCCTTTCATTAACATGCTCTGTTAATGATGTAATACTGCATTTATTTAGAAATAAATACAGTATTATATCATTAACAAATAAACTGATTAGTCCAATTAGCTGGTTTGGTTTACCTAAATATTGAAGCAAAAAAAAATTGAACTTCAACAACTGAAGCTGTTAAATTTCTGAGACTAATAAGATATCAGCTTATCTTGTTTGTTAATGCCCATATCTCCTCGTTCAAATAAAACACATAAGAAAAGAATAACCACTACTTTCCCCTAATAATGGACCTAACCTGTAGGTTCATAAGAACATTCCTACTACCTGATGTCAAATTTACATTTTCTATTCACTATTCAAGCCATCTGTAGTGAAGAGATTACTGCAAGTTTTGTTTTAACTGAGTTTATCGTATCAATATGTCTGTTGAGGCAAAAGACGATAAGGAGTAAATCTAAAACATCCCATTTGTTATATATTACTTAAATATCATGGTAGTACTTCTTATACCTCAATAGCTTTATTATTGGATTGTAATGTTGGGATTTATTGCAATGTCATTGATCTCGATTGTCTCACTTAAGCAACAGATGGCTTGAACTTCCTCTTGCTGGATATATGCCTTGAAGGCCTTGCCAGAATTAGTAAGGTCAGCTCATTTATACATTACATGGTGAACCTCAATGAAGGATGGTTTGTTGGAAGAAGATAATTTAAAACAACTGAAATTTCCTGAGGGGAAACAGTGGTTTCCCCACCAGATTTTGTCAACATATGTAACTAAAGTGATGTTGATATTTTCTCATGATTGCAACAATGGGAGGGCATTGCAGGGGTGACCGCAAGTAATTGAGAGTCGTAGCGTCATACCGCATGGAAACAGGCCCTTCGGCCCAACTTGTCCATGCCGTCCATCATGCCCCATCTATGCAAGCCCCATTTGCCCCTGTTTGGCCCATATCCCTCTAAATCTTTCCTATCCATGTACCTGTACAAAAATGTTTAATGTTGTTGTGGTACCTTCCTCAGCTACCTTCTCTGACAGTTCGTTCCAAATACCCATCAGGTTCACCCTCTATGTGAAATGTTGTCCCTCAGGTTCCTAATAAGTCTTTCCCTCTCATTTTAAACCTGTATCCTCTTCTTCTTGATTCCCATACTCTAGGTAAAATACTTTGTGCATCCAGCCTATCTATTCCACATGTTTTTTTACCTCTCTATAAGATCACCCCTCAGCCCCCTGTGCTCCAAGGAATATAGTCCTAGCCTGCCCACCCTCTCCCTATAGCTCATGTCCTTGGGTCCTGGCAACACCATTCTACATCTTCTCTGCACTTTTTTAGATGAAATTTACAGGAGAACAAACAGAATATCCTCAACACCACAGTCCAAAGATGCCACTGACAAGGGAATTCTTCCTGGGTCTGCAGGTAGATAGCTATATAAATTATTGTCCAGAACTATGCTGAAAACAAGAGGACTGAGTCCACCTTCCATAACCTGTAGAGAGCAAGCTATTGAAGGGTAGCCAGAGTATGAAAAGTCTTAGCTGTTAACCATACTAACCTACTAATTTTCAATCAGGCAAAAGACAAAATGAAGATATTACTGTGCACATCCAAGTGTTTGTATGTCAGTGATCAAAGTCCATCATCTTCATAATTATGGTTATGATTCCCTACTTTCTGCTGTTATATTTGTAGAATGACATTTGCAGTGTTACATTAACTATTTCAAACCTGCCTCAGTCTCCTATTGTGTGTGTAATTGAATTGATCATCTAGCTTGTTTTGGAAGACTCACTTGGTTACCTGATAGCCTTTCAGAGATCATACATGGTATTTTGTGCAGTGGAGGATTGTCCACCTTGATTGGATCTGGGCACTAGCTATGAGTGCATCTCTCTGTTCATTTAAGGTCTCTGGTTAGGTTTGGACCCTATGGTCCATGTCGGAACACATACAATGAATAAAATATAATATAATAAACCTGGTAACAAATGAGTTTTTGTTTATTTTAGTTTAGATCATTGCTATCACGTGTTTCATGGTACAGTGAAAAACTTTTAGTTGCATGCTATCCAATCAGCAAAAATACTATACATGATTGATTACAATCAAGTAACCAACAGTCTACAGATGCAAGATAAAAGGAGTAACATTTAGTGCAAGATAAATTCCAGTAAAGTCCGATTAAAAATAGTCCAAGCTTCAGCAATGAGGTAGAAGGTAGTTCAGGACCACACTCTAGTTGGTGATAGGATGGTTCAGTTGCCTGATAACAGCTGTAAAGAAACTACCCCTTTTCAAACCTCTGTGCCTTTTGCTTGATGGGTGAGGGGAGAATAAGGAAAGACCGAGGTGTGACTCATCGTTGATTATGCTGGTGGCCTTGACGAGACAGTGTAAAGTGTAGATGGAGGCCATTGCAATACCAATTATGATCAGTCTGGCAGAAATGGGAGCAAGGGGTGGAACAAGGCAGCGTTACTAGGGGCGCTGGACTGCCAGCAGCCTCTGCCTGCAGCCCGTTTGTCTTTCCATCTTTTTTTAAATTTTTAGTCAGTTTTAAGTTTGTTTTTGGGGGAGTCTTTAACTTTTCTATGTGGGGGAGGGGGCAGGGTAAGGGGGAAACTAACTCCCAGTCGCTTCCTGGCGGGGACGTGATTATTTCTCCGAGTCGTATCCTCGCCCCCCACCTCGCGGCCTACCTCCTGGATCGGAGCGGCCTTTCCTGCCGGGGACCGGGAACCGGATCATAGATGCAATAGCGGCGGCGCTGGAGTCACCGTGGAGCTGGCGATGCCTACCTGGGTCGCCGTTGGAGCTCCGGAACGTTGGGCCGCTGCTCCAACATCGTGGAGCTCTTGTTTAGAGAGCTCCCAACGCGGGCGGCGCTGAACAACTCCCTGGAGTCCTGGGGCCCTTTGCCGAGGGCCTCCAGCGTTGCATCTCCACCCGGCGCGGGAGCTGTGGACTCCGGTAGGAGGGGGCCAACTCAGGGTCCAGGCAGCTGAGGAGGTCCCCCAGCCCCGACGTCGGACTTGCATCACCCCGGGGAGCGGGCCTGAACATCGGGCCGCCCATAGCGGCGACTGCAGGGGGCTCGGGGAGGCCCCGACCACGGGGGAACAGTGGGAAACATTGGGAAGAGACTGACTTTGGTGCCTTCCCTCACATTGGGAAATTTTGATCCTGCTGTGGGGGGGTGTTTTATGTTGAATTCTATCTACTCCATGTTGTGTTCTTTATTTTTACTGTATGGCTGTATGGTGATTTAATTTAACTGTGCCAATTGGCACATGTGACAAATAAATGCATTAAAAAAATAAAAATAAAATAAAATAAAAAAAACGATACTTGATCGTGATGTAGCAGTGGCCAAGAACTTGTGCTGGGCTTAAGACAAAGCAATACCTTTCGTGGAATACATTGGGCTTTGTCAATTTAAAGCATGGCTGCCTAAGTTGGAACCAATAATTTGATGTATAATTCAGAGGGAAAATGGGTATAGGACTTGAGGGAGTGGGTGATCTAGGAAAAAGTAGGACAGGAGAAGCACATAAAAAGAAAACAAATATAAATGTAACAGCATGTAAAAATAAAAGCACTCTTCTATGTTTAAAGCTACCACAATGATATAATAATACATGATGATAAATTCTTGTAATTTGTGTGATATACCTGCCAAATGTATATTTTCATAATATCCGTCAAAAAATTCAGTTAAAAAAAATTATTAGCAAATGTATTTAAATTTATTTAAATTTATTAAATTTCAACTATAATGGAAGCATGAATGGAAATGAATAGGTGCATTAATATTTTGTTGTTAAAATACACTACTGAAGTATATTTCCATTTCAATTCATTTAAAGACTTTATTTTAAAATATATAATTGTCTGCAACAATTTTTTAAAATCCTCCAGGAAAATGTTGTCAGAGCATTTTATCAATGATTAGTAATTGATGCTACAATGGGCTCATGTGCGAATGGAAAGCTACCTTAAAACCATTATTTCCCTGTTTTAAACTGCAACAAAGTTCATTGAAAATTTGTCCCTGTTATTAGAAAGTGGGAATCTAAATGTGTTCCAAGATCTGCTTTGGTAAGGAATTAACTACCAATACTATACTGTAACGCCTATGGGTATAGTGTGTAAGTGTAAACCATTACAGCTGATACAGCACTATTATCATTTATATCTTTTACAGCCTTCAACACTAATACTCAATAAGCAGATATATTTGCTGGGAGTTTTAAACTACCTTTCAATTTATTTGTACAAGAATGGATTTAAATAATAAATAATAATCAATGTTCCTTTAGCTTTTCCTTTGTTTTATCTATTAATTGGACTTTTAATTTGTTGATCAGAGTTGAGCCTTCCCTCCATTTTATGACCATCAGCTCACATTCCCAGACCCATTCCTTTCCTTCCATGCTTGGAAACACTAAGATATCATGATGGGACGGTTCATAAGTATCTTGTTCAATTAATGTTGGAATGAATTCATAACATAGAATACAGACCTTTGAAGAACTTACCTCATTTATTAGAAACAATGTATGTACCTACACGTTGATACAATGGTTTGCTGTTTTATCTAACTTTTAAAGAATAAATTAGAATGTATAGAATATGAAAGGCGAGTATATCATTCACAGCATGATCCACTCAGAATGACAATGAAGATGTTTATTGATAGTATTATAGTGCTGATAACATAATGGTGCTGTGGCCCCTAATATCAGGCTATTGGCATGCAGTCAGCACATGCATACATCTCTGAAAAGATCCTGTACTTTATGCAATTGTTCTGCCTTTTAAACCAATAATGGTTGAAGTGCATATACTATAGCCAAGATATTCTCCAGGTTTATTATGGTGCACAAAGAGGGTGTTGATTCCAATATGAATTGTTTTAATACTTAATCAACTAAATATTTTTTCTTTTTTCATAAAGTTGTGAACATACTTTGAAAACAGCTACATCAACCGGTGTGATGGTGGGGGGGAGGGGGTGGGAAGAAGAAAGGAAGAGGAGGAGCCAGAGGGCTGAGGGAGAGCTGAGAATTTCAGGTAGTCCTTACTGTCCCCTCCCCTAGTCCTTACTGCCCACCCCCCCCCCCCCCCCTCACATCAGTCTGAAGAAGGGTTTTGGTAGCCCAAAACTTTGCCTATTTCCTTCGCTCCATAGATGCTGCTGCACCCGCTGAGTTTCTCCAGCATTTTTGTCTACTTTCGATTTTCCAGCATCTGCAGGTCCTTCTTAAATTTCAACAGGTGTTCCTGCTTCAGTACCTATGATCAGTTATGAAGAATTCTCTGCCCTCCAACCTAGGCTATGCTGCTGCTTCCCAGCAACAAAAATATCTGTACAGATATATTACGCACTGATCCTCTTAAAACAAAGAAAGATAAATGAAAGAGAGGTAATTGGGCTTTGATTTTACAGAGGCCCAGGAGCCGTTGGTGAGGGAGGAACTGAAATCCGTAACATTCTAAATCCATAAGTTCTATTCAATTAACTGGGCTTGAGGAAGCCGCTGATTGGTGGACTTGAGTACGCAGCTGATTGGCAGTCAGATTCCAGCAGTTTGTAGTGTACTGTACTTTGTATTTTGTATTGTATTTTTGTATTGCATATTGTATTTTGTGTTGTATCTAGGGTAAGGGAAGTATGAGTGCCAGGGCAGCTTACTGTTCTGGATGTCAAATGTGGGAGGTCATGGAGTCGGGTAGACCCCCAGACGTCCACATCTGTGCCAGGTGTGTCGAGATGGGGCTCCTAAAGGAGTGTGTTAGGAACCTGGAGCAGCAAACTCGATGACCTCCGTCTGGTTAGGGAGAGTGAGGAGGTCATAGAGAGGAGTTACAGGGAGGTAGTCTCTCCAAAACCACAGGAGGCAGACACGTGGGTCACGGTTAGGAGAGGCAAGTGGCAGAGGCGGGCGCTAGAGAGTACACCAGTGGCTGTACACCTTGGAAATAAGTACTCCTGTTTGAGTGTTGTTCGGGGGGACAGCCTACCTGGGGGTAGCAACAGCGACCTGGCCTGCAGTACAGACACCGGCCCTGTTGCTCAGAAGTGTAAGGAAAAGAAGAGGATGGCATTAATAATAGGGGACTCTATAGTTAGGGGGTCAGATTGGCGATTCTGTGGATGCAGTCCGGAGACCCGGATGGTAGTTTGCCTCCCTGGTGTCAGGGTCCGGGATGTGTCTGAACGTGTCCAAGATATCTTGAAAAGGGAGGGAGAGGAGCCTGAGGTAGTGGTACATATTGGTACCAATGACATAGGTAAAAAAAGAGAAGAGATCCTGAAAGGAGAATTTTAGGAGTTAGGAAGGGAGTTAAGGAAAAGAACCGCAAACATAACAATCTCAGGATTACTTCCTGTGCCACGCGACAGTGAGAGTAGGAATGGAGCAAGGTGGAGGATAAATGCCTGGCTGAAGGACTGGTGCAGAGGGCAGGGATTCAAGTTTCTGGATGAATGGAACCTCTTTTGGGGAAGGAGTGACCTGTATAAAAAGGACAGGTTGCACTTGAACCCGAGGGGGACCAGTATCCTGGCAGGGAAATTTGCAAAGGCTACCGGGGGGACTTTAAACTAGAATGGTTGAGGGGAGGGACTCAAATAGAGAAAGCCAGTAGACAGGGTCAGAGGCAGGAGGCAGAGAAGAGAAGCACTCAGACCCAACATGTAGGGGGGAAAGAAGAAAAAAATAATAAACAGAGAATAAGAGGTGGTGGGTTTCCAGGGCAAAAATCAAAAGGGACCACTTGTCAACATAATTGTATAAGGAGTAAGAGTGTTGTAAAAACAAGCCTGAAAGCTTTGTGTCTCAATGCAAAGAGCATTCGTAATAAGGCGGACGAGTTGAATGCGCAGATAGCTATTAATGACTATGCTATAGTTGGGATCACGGAGACATGGCTCCAGGGGGACCAAGGCTGGGAGCTGAACATCCAGGGATATTCAATATTCAGGAGGGATAGCCAGAAAGGAAAGGGAGGTGGGGTAACGTTGCTGATGAGAGAGGAGCTTAATGCAATAGAAAGGAAGGACATTAGCTTGGAGGATGTGGAATCGATATGGGTAGAGCTGCGAAACTCTAAGGGGCAGAAAACGCTAGTTGGAGTAGTGTACTGGCCACATAACAGTAGTAGTGGAGTTGGGGATGGCATCAAACAGGAAATTAGAAATGCGTGCAACAAGGGTAAAACAGTTATAATGGGTGACTTCAATCTACATATAGATTGGGTGAATCAAATAGGCAGGGGTGCTGAGGAAGAGGATTTCTTGGAATGTATGCGGGATAGTTTTCTAAGCCAACATGTAGAGGAACCAACGAGAGAGCAGGCTATTTTAGACTGGGTATTGAGTAATGAGGAAGGGTTAGTTAGCAGTCTTGTTGTGCGGTGGCCCCTTGGGCAAGAGTGACCATAATATGGTTGAGTTCTTCATTAGGATAGAGAGTGACATAATTAAGTCAGAAACAAGGGTTCTGAACTTAAACAAAGGTAACTTTGAAGGTATGAGAAGTGAATTGGCCAAGATAGACTGGCAGGTGATTCTTAAAGGGTTGACAGTGGATGTGCAATGGAAGGTATTTAAAGACTGCATGGATGAACTACAACAATTGTTCATCCCAGTTTGGCAAAAGAATAAATCAGGGCAGGTAGTGCATCCATGGATAACGAGGGAAATCAGGGATAGTATAAAAGCATACAAATTAGCCAGAAAAAGCAGCCTATCAGAGGACTGGGAGAAATTCAGAGTTCAGCAGAGGAGGACAAAGGGCTTAATTAGGAAAGGGAAAATAGATTATAAAGAAAACTGGCAGGGAACATAAAAACTGACTGCAAAAGATTTTATAGATATGTGAAGAGAAAGAGATTAGTTAAAACAAATGAAGGTCCCTTGCAGTCAGAAACAGGTGAATTGATCATGGGGAACAAGGACATGGCAGACCAATTGAATAACTACTTTGGTTCTGTCTTCACTAAGGAAGACATAAATAATCTGCCGGAAATAGCAGGGGACCGGCGGTCAAATAAGGTGGAGGAACTGAGTGAAATCCTGGTTAGCCGAGAAGTGGTGTTGGGTAAATTGAATGGATTAAAGGCCGATAAATCCCCAGGGCCAGATAGTCTGCATCCCAGAGTACTCAAGGAAGTAGCCACAGAAATAGTGGATGCATTAGTGATAATTTTTCAAAACTCTTTAGATTCTGGAGTAGTTCCTGAGGATTGGAGGGTAGCTAATGTAACCCCAAAAAAGGAGGGAGAGAGAAAACGGGGAATTACAGACCAGTTAGTCTAACATCGGTAGTGGGGAAACTCTAGAGTCAGTTATTAAAGATGGGATAGCAGTACATTTGGAAAGTGGTGAAATCATTAGACAAAGTCAGCATGGATTTACGAAGGGTAAATCATGTCTGACGAATCTTATAGAATTTTTCGAGGATGTAACTAGCAGAGTTGATAAGGGAGTTGATAAGTGGATGTGTTATATCTAGACTTTCAGAAGGCTTTCGACAAGGTTCCACATAAGAGATTAGTATACAGACTTAAAGCACACGGTATTGGGGGTTCAGTATTGATGTGGATAGAGAACTGGCTGGCAGACAGGAGGCAAAAGGGTAGGAGTAAACAGGTCCTTTTCAGAATGGCAGGCAGTGACTAGTGGGGTACCGCAAGGTTCAGTGCTGGGACCCCAGCTATTTACAATATATATTAATGATTTGGACAAGGGAATTGAATGCAACATCTCCAAGTTTGCAGATGACACTAAGCTGGGGGGTAGTGTTAGGTGTGAGGAGGATGCTAGGATGCAAGGTGACTTGGATAGGCTGGGTGAGTGGGCAAATGCATGGCAGATGCAGTATAATGTGGATAAATGTGAGGTTATCCACTTTGGTGGCAAAAACAGGAGGGTAGACTATTATCTTAATGGTGGCAAATTAGGAAAAGGGGAGATGCAATGAGACCTGGGTGTCATGGTACACCAAACATTGAAAGTAGGCATGCAGGGAAGAAAGCAAATGGTATGTTAGCATTCATAGCGAAAGGATTTGAGTATAGGAGCAGGGAGGTTCTACTGCAGTTGTACCGGGTTTTGGTGAGACCACACTTGGAGTATTACGTACAGTTTTGGTCTCCAAATCTGAGAAAAGACATTCTTGCCATAGAGGGGGTAAAGAGAAGGTTCACCAGACTGATTCCTGGGATGCCAGGACTTTCATATGAGGAAAGACTGGATAGACTTGGCTTGTACTCGCTAGAATTTAGAAGACTGAGGGGGGATCTTATAGAAACTTACAAAATTCTTAAGGGGTTGGATAGGCTAGATGCAGGAAGATTGTTCCCGATGTTGGGGAGGTCCAGAACAAGGGGTCACAGTCTAAGGATAAGGGGGAGTTCCTCTAGGACCGAGATGAGGAAAACATTTTTCACGCAGAGAGTGGTGAGTCTCTGGAATTATCTGCCACAGAAGGTTGTTGAGGCCAGTTCATTGGCTATATTTAATACATTAGATGTGGCCCTTGTGGCTAAAGGGATCAGGGGGTATGGAGAGAAGGCAGGTACAGGATACTGAGTTGGATGATCAGCCATGATCATATTGAATGGCGGTGCAGGCTCGAAGGGCTGAATGGCCTACCCCTGCACCTATTTTCTATGTTTCTATGTTTTTAATGTGTCAAATGACTCTTCCAGCCCATTCTTCCATTCAATAAGATCTTAGCTGATCCATTCTTTGCCTTGACACACTTTTATGCTCTCACCAAACTCCTTGACTCCCTTGTGGTCTATATGCCTATCAATCTCCGAGGTCTATTGACTCTGTCTCTACAGCTCAGCAAGTAGAGAATTCAACATATTTTCAATCCTCTGAAAAAATATTGTTTTCCTCATCTCTGTCTTGCATGTCTAACTCCTTATTTACAAATCCTGCCTCCTCGTTCGAATTCCCTAAAGCAGCGAAACAGCATCTAGGCATCCACATCAATTTCCCTCAGAAGCCCATATGTTTTCATAAAATCACTTCTCATTCTTTCAATTCCTAATGTATCAGCCCAACTTGCTAAATCTTTCTTCATAAAACAACCTACCCATCTCAGGAATGAACAAAGTGAACTTAAATAACTAAATTCACTGCAACTATGTTCTTCCATAAATGAGGATAACAATAATTGTATGCAGTACTGCAGTTGTGGTTTCACCCTGTACAGCTGTGCCAAGATATCCTTACTTTTGTACTCCAACTCTTTTACAATCAATGCCAACATTCCTTTTACCCTCTGAATTATCATTTTACTATAAGCCAAATTTCTGCTGCATGTATAAGGACAACCAGATCCCTCTGTACTCCAGTCTCTCTCCAATCAAACCATTTTCCATTTTTTCCTACCTACTTTTCAAAGCTTGCCTCTCATTTTTTCTTCCCACAATTGTGCTGGCGTTGGCTTTAGTTAGAAAATCACTAAAGACATACAATAGGTTTTCAGGACAGACTTATTTTAGTCGCATGTTCATCTGATCAGAAATAAATACGTTTCCTAATTTTTCCCAACATTGATTACTTTGATAGGATTGCCATGCCTAATTCAAAGTAACAATGTTCCCAACCTATAGGGTATCTAGCATCAATTCAGAACTGTAACCCCTATTTCACACAAATTATTCACACTGAGCTTTACATAAGGAAACTGTGACTAGATGGTTAATTTACAATTCTGCAGGTTCACAGCATAATTTATTTAATGATTTAGATTATGGAGATATTATCAATTGCTGTATGCCAGACACTGTGATCAATCTTTCCTTAGCTGCAAACAATTAGATCATAAACTTGTTTGGCTATAAAACATGTGTTCAACACATGATCTTACAATCTTTCTAAGGTTTCTAAAGATCAGTAGTCCTGATTCTAATCAGCAGTCAGTGCTCTTAAAAAAGGCATTGTCCTGATGAAAAAGTGTTTGGCAAAGTTTTCTAGAATCTAGGAGGGCAAAAAAGGGCCCAAAAGTGTTCTTTAATGTTTGTTGGATGATTGTATTTACAGATTATGTAATTCTGATTGACATCACTACACCTGGAGTTTACAGAGAGAAACCTAAATATGATTACAAATCATTTATTTTATTAAGAAAGAAGTGATACACCCATCTCCATGGAAGCAGTGGCAGTAGGAATGGGCTATTTTTAAGAGACCACCTGTTTTTTCCTTGCACATTGTATTTCATACAAACTGTTGGCAATACAACTAATTATTAATCCACTCTACTCCTTAAAATGTAATTATTTCCACGTGGCAACTGTGATTCTATTTCAACATATTATTACGCATTTGACATTTAATTGCATGAAATATTTTTTTGTGGGTTAACACCCTGCCATTGATACAAATATTCTTGTGAATGTGATAATTGTGGTAAGTCAACACATCCAAGATTTGTTATATTAGCAAGCATAATTGCTTTATGTGGTGATGTTACTGATATTTTGAGCTGAATAACAGTTCCAGGAACTATGCCAATCATAGGCATTATTCTTTCTAATTCTGCTTTTTTTTTTCAAACGTTGCAATGTTTCTTGCAGGGTAAATCTTAGAATTTTGCACAGATGATCCTCTGCAACCTGTTTCTTCCTCACTTGAGTTCCAAGTGGTTTTAGTGCACTTCTAGTGTTCCGTAGCACCCAATTGCAAAGGTGTTGCCTCAGAACATTTGTGTGCAGTAACATCGAATGTACTCCTGTTAAAATCTGCTGGAATGAGGATTAATATGATTCAGCCTTGCGTGGAAATCAACTTGTTTGCGGGAGAACAGCTATCTCCCTGCTTGCTATTAGCCATTCATGGCAGTTAATTAATTGCTTTTGAAATACAGTGGTATTTTCTTTGGAGTGATCGTTTCCTACAGTGCAACAATAATTACATTTCGAAATTACTTCGTTGCTTGTACGGCATTTTTTGGCACACTTTGGAAGAGACTTGAAAGGCAAGCCTGAAGAAGGGTTGCCTTTCAAGTCGACACCCATCCCTTCTCCCCAGAGATGCTGCTTGTCCCGCTGAATTACTCCGGCATTTTGTGTCTCCCCATGCTGAAGAACAGGTTACACAATGATGTATGATTGAGGTTCGCGCATGTAGCAACTGCACTGCTCCACGTGTTTATACGCAGTGCCTGTTACGGAGGTGGTACGTTTGTGTTTCGCAGTTTAAAATAATCAATAACTTCTGAAACATTCAGCAACAATCCCAATATGAACTTTATCGCAACATAGATCAGGCAAAATTAAGCTACTGGCACTCAACTCTCCTAAAATGGCTTTAAAAAGTCACCTGTGATAATGAAGGAGAGGCAATAAATTACCGACGACGCATATATACTGTGAAAGGATGGATTAAAAAAAACATGGTGCAACTTCAAACTATCATCAGAGAAACCAAGAACCGGTTCAGAGCGTTTTGCTAATTCGTTTCTTTTTAAGGAGAGAATCTTGAAGACATTTGTTATCCCAAAAAAAACCATTTGGTTCCATGAAACTTTCAGGTGGATTAATTTTATCTCTATGCTAGGATTTTCGCCTGTATCTTTTAAGAGTGTTTGTTTTTGTCCAGGCTGCCTTCCCGTGAAACAAATCCTGCTAGCAATTATTTTTTGTTTAACTGGAAAGAGCATTTGCGCGGTGTTGACGGTTACACCGGATGAATCTGGTCTTGTCCTGGTTATTTATATAGAGTTTATTTTATAGACTATTTGTCCGATTTAAATAATGCCTCTAATATTAATAAGCATCTTAAAGAAACATAATCCTGAGACCCGAGTTGCTGAAATACTGGAAAATACAAGCGACGATCAGCAGATTATCCACTGATTTACAATATTTTGCATTACATTATCGTTGCAGTTTTCTATGCGCGGAAGGCTTTATTTAATTTCATTTATTAAAATAATGGTTTACAAAAATATACCCTGAAATCTATTAACCAATAGGAAAATATTAATGTCGGAAGGAACAGGTGCTGATTTAAACCGAAGATAGACACAAAAAGCTAAAGTAATCAGCGCGTCAGAGAGCATCTCTGGAGTAAACGTCACCTATTCCTTTTCTCCAGAGATGCTGTCTGACCCGCTGAGTTATCCCAGCTTTTCCTGCTCATCTTCAGGAATTTTGTATTGATTTAAACGGTTGAAATGCCCAATTTTCTGATCTGCCGTTTAATTGTGATGGGCAGAAAAACGTGTTTTTTTTTCCATTTGTCACTAATGAATAAATCCGGATGATTAATCCTCCTCAGAACCATGTGCCACCGATTACACTGTACATTTACATTACATTGTGCAAGAACGCTTTCAAATGTGAGTAATCCCTTTCTAATGAACTAAACCGTGCCCTAAGCGCTATAAAATGTACTTGTAATTCTATATAAAAAGAGATGCAGTACATTTAATCGAATAAAAAGAATAACGACTTCATTATACATTGAATGCATAATAGAAAACATTAATGGATTGAAAGATACAGCATGACAACGTGGCCTTTGGCCCACAGAGTCCATGCCGACCATTGATCTGATCACATACTTGCTCAAATTAGTTCTATGTTATTCCACTTTCTCATCCACTTGCAACACTCGAGGGGCAATTTACAGAGACCAATTAACCTACAATCCCGCACCACTTTGGGATATGAGAGGAAAGCAGAGGAAACCCACGCGGTCACAGGGAGAACGTGCAAACTCCACACAGACAGCATTTGAGATCAGGATTGGACTAGGTCTCTTGCGCTGTGAGGCAGCAGCTCTACCAACTGCGCCAATTTGCCACCGCCTTTGTTATAAAGTAGAGGAACGCGGATCACTGGTCAAAACCAATATCGATTATTTTATCTTTTGTATATATTTTCAATTTTTCGTGCAATGATGAACAAGCTGGTACTGTTTTTTAATGGTGATTTTTTAATAATATTTTTTTAAAGAATGTCACTCAATATTACGCTAGTTATTATATACACAGCGCGAATTATAAATTGATTTATGTTGTACTTAGATATGACCCGTCATTGTTAATAATATTATTTGATATTGAGATGCCTCATCTCCAATCAACCAATGAAAGGATCAACCCTAAAGCAATTTCGGAGACGTTACCTCAAATGCACCTTTGTGACTTTGCAATATATTGCGTGCGTGGCCGCATTAGGTATATTAAAAAAAAATATTTCGCACTTCAGCAATGGAAGCCTCCAAAGGGACCGATAATCCATGCCGGGGGGGAGGAGGGGAGGGGAGGGGAGGGGAGGGGGGGGGGGGGTTGGGGGGATAATCCCTGTGAAATATCGCCACCTTATTGACAAAAATGTAAAACAGACAACAGGTATTCGCAGCTCCGAATTAAAAAAAAGTCTTACTGCAAGGTACACCTTTCTTTTTCAACGATCCTTATACCTTTACAGTCGGATATGAAATTCTTTCACTCGCTTAGTTTAGCAAAGTAAAGTTTATAGCTACATTTAACCAACTCTTCAACCTCGCCTTGTAGCTGCCTCTTCTCATTAAACGAACAAACGCGTGATGTGCACTGATCTTAAACCAAAGTACGCGCTTGTTTTTAAAAACAGAACACATGGAAACCATGGTGAAAGTTATTCGTTTCTTTGAGATCGTCACTGGGGACTGTAATATTCATGCTGAACATATTCCCCGATCGTTGGTCTCATAAATCCGTCGGCGATGCAGGAAGAATGAACGGAGTTCAAACCTTCCCGTGGAAGCCCCGAATGGCCTTGTTATCGGTCGAGCATTCTCCATTGACTCGAGGGTACTAATATTCAAACCTAAACAACGCGGAGAAAGGGAGAAAAGTTTAAATTAGAAAATATATCCTTTGCCCAAAAATAATCCCTAGACCTCTTGACGGGAGAACGATAAAAGCAATGTTTATTGCAATTTGCATTCTTGCAAATGCTAGATTTTCTGGACAATTTAGGTTTAGATGCAGGTAGACACAAAATACTGGAGTAACTCAGCGGCTCAAGCAGCATCTCCGGAGAAAAGGAATAGGCGATATTGTGGGTCGGAACCCTTCTTCAGACTATTAAGGGAAAGCGGCGCAGGGGTAAAATATGAAATGTGACATTGAATGGAAGAACAAACGTAACCAGGAAAGTGGTCTTCCCCACTTATTTCGTGATTTTTTGCGAATAAGTTATTCTAAACTGCATTATATTTTGTCAAGTCTGAAGAAGGGTCTCGACCATTCATTCTCTCCAGGGCTGCTGCCTGTCCCGCTGTTACTCCAGCTTTTTGTGTCTATCTTATATTTTGGTAAATTGCACTGCATTCGCAGGACGAAACATTTCTCACTATCACCCACGAGGCGCCTGTTGCGCCTCCATTCTAAATGCCCCGGCTCCAATCCGTTCCATGTTGCTTTTCACCTCTTTTGGGAACATCTACCCAAACTCCCAGCACTTGGACGGCGTTCGGTTGAAAGACATTTCGTTAACTGACCAGTCCAACTATTGTATTGTATATCTTTATTATCATTTTTCTGAGTATTTGCATACCCAGAGGAAAACGAAAAAGCGTTTCTCAACTAGAAATACATTTGCAATACGCCAAGGCTGAGCAAACTTTCGGACCTTCATGTCATGTGAAATAAAGAAATAATTCCGCAAACTGATGACACGGGGTGACCAGGAAATTGTTTCAACACCCTATGTATTAAATATACTTCACCAGAATTTTGCTCCGATAATCTGACGCACGCACTTCTATGTTTTGTTAGACGAAATCTTTGGTTTTAAACTGACGCCGCGGCTTCCCAACCTTTGGTTTACTTTTGCTGAAATGGAGTCAAAATGAAAAGCGAACTCGTTACCTACAGGGCCACGAGGAAAGAGTTTGCGGAAATCTATAGGTCAGTCGCAAAAGTCCCGGGAAAGGAATCAGCTGGGTTACAGAAGAATGTAAAGCGGACTGCTGCGGTGAATCTGCCAGCGCTACACGTGCAGTGTATCTGCTGCAGGCGCGGCTGAAGCTCCGGTGAGATGTTGCAAACTCCGAGCCAGTGCCGCTTCCAGGTTTTTCAGAACAGCCTCTCTAGAGAGTTTTTACCTTCGGACTTCCATCATTACCGGACGCATTCCGGCCAGAAGCGGCGTAACTCGGGAGGCCGAGCAGAGGAGGGCCAGTCGCTGAAACCTCTGGTCCCCAGAAGGCCGGTGATCCAAGATCGAAACCCAAGCGAAAAAAATAAAGCCGCAAAACTGTTCATCGCTGTCAGGCGTTTGTGTTTTCATATTTTGGTTCACTATGTTTTCGTTACTGATTCAGATCGGACCCTTCCAATAGTTGAAATGAAGATAAACTGCCATGAAGATTGGAGCATGCGATTAACTAAGATCCGGGTGTATGGAAAGTGCCGTTTCCTGAGTGTAATTTGCTTTGCGTTTATTTTTTACCTTTCTCCTCTATTATCTTGCTGATTTTATTCGAGACATTAAGTTGCGGTGTGCCACGATGACCCATTTTTACTTGTTAAGGCACTTTATTCTTCCAAGTTCGAGTGATTTATTAAAATGATGCAAATCGTTCCGCCAATTATTTAGAGCTAGCTTTAAGATTTTTCTTTGCAGTGAAGATCAGAGGTAATTAGCAGTAGCTAAGTCCTTTGTGGCTGACCCGCACCAATAGGAAAGGGAAGCGTTATCTGCACAATAGAAATCACGGCTAATTCAAATCTGGAGTTCTGCCTTATTTTTTAAAGGAATTGGCCCGCAATTATTTATCGTTGCATGCTGTAGTTTAATGAAGACACTGATGAACCGCCTGTCAACGTGGTATGCTGTATATTTTCTTGCAAAAAGCTTATTATTCTTCCTGCAACGACATGATTTTATTTTGCTATCATGGCACAGCGACCTGAGGTGTTCGCGCTATTATTTAATCATTTCCTCTGATACAATCGTTTTTCGTGTTCACATTGAACATTACAATCGGTCCGTTGTCTTTGAGCAAAGGAATGCCGTAATCGAGTCATTAGACGTGTCGAAGAGTGCAAGGCACTTTCACGCATACACGGACGAACTTTATTATGAACATTGAATTTTCTCAATTTTGTTAACCCTTGCTGTCTCCTCCCCTTCCCACCTCTCCCTCAGCCCTCGGGCCCTGGCATTCCCTCTATCTCTATCTCCCTCCCCCACCCCAGTCGCACCACCTTCTCATTTTCACACCACAAACAGCTTACAATGGCTTGTTCCCTTTATCATCGATACTTTTTTGCATATCTTTCATTCATTGTTCTTTATCTCTCCACATCACCGTCTATATCTCTCGTTTCCCTGATCCCTGACCAGTCTGAAGAAGGGTCTCGACCCGAAACGTCGCCTATCTCCTTCGCTCCTTAGATGCTGCTGCACCCGCTGAGTTTCTCCAGCTTTTTGTGTAACCCCCCCCCCCCCCCCCCCCCCCCCCCCCCCCCCTGCACATATCCATTCACACTTACGGCCGACACACCCTCGCACATTCACACGTAGAGTTACACTCACTGACGGGGGGGGGGGGGGGGGGGGGGGGGGGGGTGGAGGAGACGACGAGGACTAAGATCGCAAATTCCGTGTGCATGCGAATCAGAACTTGTGTGGTCTGAAAATAAAATTTGCATCCTCTTCAAATTTCGTTAACACTTGGTGGAAATTTACATTATATTTGCGCTCTGAATAAAGTGGAAGTGCCAACTACTGAACTACTTTGGAACTGTGACGCAGATGATTTAAGCCTCTGTTAGTGCTGCTGATCTACTATGTCCAGCATTTGGAACATAGGACATAGAACAGAACAACGCAGGAACAGGTCCATCGGTCAACAATGTCTATGAGGAACCTGATGCCAATTAAACTAATCTCACCTGCCTGCGCCTGATCCAAATCCCTCCATTCCCTCCATATCGATGTACCTATCTAATAGCCTCTACCATCGTAGCAGCCTCCACCACCAGCCCTGACAGCGCAATCCAGGGACACACCACCCTCTTGTGTAAAAGAAAACAGCCCCACATACCGTCTTTAAAAAAACATTTCTGCACAGCGGTAGAGCAGCTGCCTCACAGCGCCAGAGACCCGGAATCAATCTTAATTAGGGGTGCTGTCTGTGCGAAGTATGTATGTTCTCCCTGTGACCGCGTAGGGTTTCTCCGGGTTTTCTAGTTTCCTCTCACATTCGATAAACGTGCAGGTTTGTTCGTTAATTTGCTGCTATAAATTGTCCCTAGTGTGCGGGCTAGAGCTAGTGTGTGGGTTGTCATTGGTCGGTGCGGACTCGGTGAGCCGAATGGACAGTTTCCACGATGCATCTATCTGTACGCTAAACTAAACAGAAATAGCGAAAGTGTTGAATGTCATTGGAAACGTCGCATTGGAATGGAGTAAATCAGATTGACTGTGTTTAATTATTAAAAAATAAGAACCCGCAGTTGTATCGACAAGAAGATTAATGTAAAAGCTCTTAAAGACTCCACAAAATTGATAGGTTTCCTCCCACATTCCAAAAACTTACAGGTTTGTAGGTTAAGTGGCCTCTGTACATTGCCACTAGTGTGTATGATGCAAAAATGGGATAGCATAGAAATAGGATAGTCGATGGTCGGCATGGACTCGGTGGGCTGAAGGGTCTGTTTCCAGGCTGTATCACTAAACTAATGTAAATGTCCTCATTGATAGCTCATATACTCGCTTTTACACATGCAGACCATGTCACAGCAGGTCTACACTCCCAACCACCCTACCAATAAATATATACTCACACCTGGATATGTTCATTATTGCACACATGTAGACACAAAATGGTGGAGTAACCCAGGTTGTCAGGCAGCATCTCTGGAGAAAAAGGATGGTGATATTTCGGGTCGGGACCCTTCCCGAAACGTCACTCTTCCAGAGTTGCTGCCTGACCCGCTGAGCTACTCCACCATTTTGTATCTATTTTTGGCATAAACCAATAACTGCAGTTCATTGTATTGGATTTATATTTGCACAACCATATTCACTCCCAGAGAACACACATTCATATGTGTTTCTTTGTACAAACACTCTGGCATCCGCTTCGCTGAACAAGTGCGGGTGGGATGAGGAGAGAGATGGAAACATTGTTTGTGGGACATAAATGGAAAGAACAATAAAGGAAATTTAAATCCAACCGACAAGCGACTGGCTAAAAGGGGTTGCTAATCGATGGGATTTCGCTAGTATTCGGTTGCTGCACTATTCTCCCAGAGAGTCAAAATGCCTCATTTTACGCTTTGATGTTCCAAAATTAAAACTAGCTTTGCATTTCATTCCCATCAAAGTGACAGGTTAGCCACTGAATACCTTCCAAGTGCTGCCCATTGCACGTGCGAGGGAGGAAAATGAAGGCGATGGAATGAGATTAGCTAAACACGAGGTTACAGTAAAAGCCTATCTGAAGACATTTGCGTAATAACCTTCTACAGTATTTATCTCTCATCAAAATGTACGAACATGCCCCCCTAGATATATTGAAGCACGGTTTCCCGATGTTGAGCGTTCATAATATCTGTCCTATTGGCCAACATTTTCTAAACAATTTTTGATATGAACGTTCAGGGCAATCCCGTTTGAAATAAATGATGAAGTTATTGTGGATAGAATGCTAAATTAAGCCCAGAAAGACATAGGCAATACAATTAACAGGAAGTGTGGCCATGGGGTAAAAGAAACACTGTTTCTGGCGTGGTGCCTTCCCAAGTACAGACAATGAGGTTTTGGCACATATGTTAATAATTACTGTACATGTAAAAGACTGAGGGGGTTATGCATGTGACACGCTACAGAATGTGCATAGTATGCAAAGAACAGTATGCAAAGAAGTTCAAACAAAAAATAGTTTGCACATATGGCGACTGAGAAAAATCCAATCCGGGTTTCATGAAGTTGAAACTACCTTATCTTGCACTAACATTCGTTTTCCCTTCCTAGCACTAGCATCTCTTGCATTTTTCAACCAGGCTGGTCTTTCTTATGACTCTGCCGGGCAATTGCAATTTACAGCTGTATGCTACTAAAGGTGGCTGACCTGTAAGATAACATTTATTGTAACCGGAGTTGTTTGTGCGGTCTCTACTTAGTTTTAGATCCCTGACCAGTCTGAAGAAGGGTCTCGACCCGAAACGTCGCCTATCTCCTTCGCTCCTTAGATGCTGCTGCACCCGCTGAGTTTATCCAGCCTTTTGTGTACCCTTAGTTTTAGTTCAGTTTAGTTTTAAGATACAGCGTGGAAACAAGCCCTTCGGCCCACCGAGTCCACGCCGATCATTGATCACCCGTACACAATTACTTCAAGAATTATTAATGAAGTATCGGGCTTTAGTTAACATGTGTTGTTAAATGTGCCCGCCATTCCTCGCCCTCTACCCGCCATTAATTGCACCGTGGGACGTTGGCCAGTTGAGTGGCACGCTGCACAACAGACTGGCAAGCACATCTCCAAGTAAAATGCAAATGACAGTCAACGTGGCCAATTTAAATTTAAATCTCCAAGCAATTTATTAAAATGCAAACACCGGCAATACACCAAGGATACTGCATACATACCGAACACCTCAACTGCAGGTCAAAGGGCCCCGGCAGATTAGGAGTAGGGACACCAATCACGAAGTGCGTCGAGTAGGAGCCATAAATGATAGTGGGCCAGAAAAATAAAGTAGGTTCTTCTCTGAGGCTAGTACTTTTTTGGGGAGGCGGGGGGCGGTGGTGGTGAGAGTTGTTCCATTGCAAAGAATGTTCACATATTTCTGCAGAGTGCAGACATTTAGGGAATGATTGGACTGCGGCGAACCACATTTGCATTCCACAATGGCAAAACGTTTCTATGGTTATTGTTCCATTTAATAACATCGCGTGGAATGCAAGATAGATGTTAGTCATGGAAAGCAAGTCTAGGTGAACGGCGGGCATTAGCTGCGAATTGAGCAGTTCGTTATTTTACCGGACAACATTCCTTTTCTGACTTGAGATGTTTATTTAGTGCCGCCTGAAAAAATCTGCTTCCAGCTGCACAATTCGCAGAATTCCTCTTGCTGGAAGGTTAACTCGTCGAATGTGATAAATGCATACTTGAAACTATAGTTTAAATCGCCATAGACATCGGCTCGCGCGAACGCTTTCCCTTGAAACTATTCACTCCTCATTTCATAATTACGAATAATTTGCAGATTCTTACAGGTGCAGAGAGTGGAGGCGGCGTGACTGAACTGTGACATTGACCAAGGGTTACAATTAAATTGACCGGGTGTGAGCAGATCAGTTTCACAGAGCCTAATATGTCACTCATACATCCAAAGTCCGCGACTGCGTTGGTTTTAGCGGGAGACCTTAACACTTTTTTTCTTGCCTGCTCAGTTTACAACCTCTCCTTCAAAAATACCGAATTATTTCTAAACCACGTAGTAAGCAAAGTTGCGCTCGTATTTATCTGCAGCTTGTTGTCCACTGTTGATATTGAACAATAAATAATAAATGTAATCAGACGCTGCATAACCTATCTGAACTTTTTAAAATCATTGATGTAAACGTATTCATCTCGCCAGTGGCGCTGAGATCGATTGATATTTGTTTCGATAATATACTGTATGTATTTCAATGTTAATCTGAAGGTATAAACAGTATTAGTGTTTAAATAGTTTGAAATACATGTAGCGCATGCAACATTTTACAAAATATTTAAATTAAGGATAATGCAAGCCGCAACTTTTCAGTTTATTGTTCATGGCACACACAACTTTAAAAAAACAGGGCGGAAGCTGGGCCTATTAATTAACCATTTGTGACTACATCTAAAACCAAGTCTGAAAACGTTTGTGACTGATTAAAATTGCTTGATTAAATATGCCTTCAGTACCACCCAGAGGGGTTCCGGCACTCGGTGTGCGTCACAACGTGGATACAGTCTTCCTCTCCCTGATAGACGGGGAAGGGTTACAGTAGCTGTCACACAAAGATATACAATCACGGTGACACCAAATGCACACGTACTTCTTATTTGCAAGAAAGTTGTTATATAAACGAATATACACAAATGTCATGTACCTTTACATTTAATTACACGTCAATAACCCGGCAGACGAAAAGTGTTGTCACATGATGAGAATCATATAAGCGTGTTCCATCTTTCAATGATCACACACGCCCGAAACCCAACTGGCGCATTCTGTAAAAAATAAAGTATTACAGAGTTAACATATTTTTCCTTGTTTCATTTTGTCGGACATTTATAGCGTTACATATATTTCGCCTATGACATGTTCTATGAAAAAAAATGTCATTTTGTAAAGTAGACAAAAGTGCTGGGGAAACTCAACAGGCACGGCAGCATCTATGGAGAGAAGGAAATATGCAACGTTTCGGCCCGAAACATTGCGTATTTCCTTCGCTCCATAGATGCTGCCGCACCCGCTGAGTTTCTCCAGCACTTTTGTCTACCTTCGATTTTCCAGCACCTGCAGTTCCTTTTTAATCAATTTGTAAAGTTTACTTTTGCAAATATTGTATCCTAAGTGGTATTTTTCTACCCTTATTTCCTTTGGAGCTGGACGTACGATTAATTCCACGGACTATCAAAATAATGTTGAGTATTATTATTATTATCGTAACATTTTCAATCCGGCTTTCAACTTAACATTACATGTGTATTGTGTATGACATCGTTTTTTGTGGTCCAGGGCTTTCATTTGACAAAATAAATGATCTGATCTGCAAATGTAAACCCATGAACTGCACTGACCACACAACAAACAGAATCGCTTTCTGACTTCACATCATAGAGAGCTTTGAAGGTCTCTGATCTGCACTAGGTACAACTTCAAGGCCTCTGATATTGTTACCATGCAGGTTTCTTAAGGTTAAGCTGGAAAATGTTCCAAGTAGCCGTGTTAAGAACCATAAGGTCATGGATAAGACTGCTTTAAAGTGACATCGTGTGTATAAGAGAGGAAATATTTCACTTTCAATTACTAAAATAAACTTTATTTCCTAGCACACGTGTCGCACAGGAGGCGTGGTCATTATAAGTTACAGTTTGAATTGCTTCATGAACGGACTATAGAATTAGGACTATTTTGCTGGAAACAATTTGACGCACATTCCTGGCTGTTTAGCCATGAACACTGAGTCCAGAGAATATCCGCAGGAGTCAACACACCCATGACAACAATTTACTGCAATTGAAATTGGTGCTAACTCTGCTGATGTGAATCAGTTAAATGACCTTACGCATTACTTCAAAAAGATCGGATAAAAAGCGTATTGATATTTTTAGCTGTGGTTTGACAATACCAGTCAAAACTGATCGGCCAGGCACAAGTGGTGTATTTGTCACGTGGCAAAGCAGGAAAGTACGAGTAAGCATTGTTCCGTTAGAAGATATATACTTGTCAAGTTGTTTCAAGATCGACTCGGCCTAAAATGCCTTACCAAGAATATTTAAGGAAAACATATGTTGAAAAAAATATTCATTAAAGATAGGGCAATGACAAGTTCCGTGAAGTTTTATTTAATCACGTAGATAGCCCAGAAATTGTGCTTTGGAGCAGATTATACACACGGTTCTCATTGTGTTAATATTTCAGTCTCTCTCCGCCAACGTCCAAATGTTATTGCACAGAAAGCAGTCGGAATATTGTAAGCTAGAATCCCATAAATCTGTGGGAAATGGTATGTGAACCCCGGGGCATCCTAGGAAAGGTTACTTTCTGGATCCCCCAATGATTTGTGTACATCTTTCAGCAGCTACGTGGGGGAGGGAAAGATAATAAGGACAATAGAAGGAGACATTGATCATCTGTACCGGATGAAACGGTCCCACTAACTCAGTAGCCTACAGCTGCAAGAATGTTCTTCTTGGTATGGCCATAATGGTTAGAAATTGAACTTAATAGTCGATGTAAAGAGTGGAAATAGTATTGATTAAACTAATCTGAAAGAATAGGCTGTCAGTCCTACTTTGCTCGAATACTAAAATATGTAATCGGCTGCAAAGTGCCCTGGGAAGTCCTAGGACATTATATAAACATAGGCTATTTCTATATTATTGAAGTAAGACATATTTTCACCCACACAGTTGTGGAAAAATATATATTGACTATTTTAAGTATAATTAAACCGATAATAAGATTGGCGAGTACGCGCTGGTTTGGCTTTTTAGTGAGAGTGCACACAACGTCGGTACGTGAGTTGCACCGGGAAATAACACTACTGTTGTCCGTGCTTTAAATAGTGGGGTAATCTATCAATATTAATTAATTATCTTTAATTAAAAAAAAAAGATTTCCGACCACAGGAAGTTGCAGTAACATTTCAAACAAGAACCATGAAAGGGAGGGGGGGGGGGGGGGGGGGGGGCGGGGGCGGTGCTGGTCCCACAGTGAAACCGAATTTACTGTCTGCATTGAAGCTGCGGCGTTCAAACTTTAGGTTTTAAATAGTGTCGAGATAAGTTGCAATATGACTTATTGAGATGGAATTTTAGCTTAAATCTGTCTCACAAAGCGCTGTCTTTAGAATGACCTATCAACAAAGATCGCGATCAGTATGAAAAATCAATCTGAAACCGCGCTTTATTCTCTCGGTCCACTTCGGGAAGAGTTTGTGAACACTTAAACTGACAGATTTAAAAAAATAGAAACCTTCATGAACGCTAGCGAGATGTTAGAAGTCGGGAAAAATGTAGGTATTAACTACATTTTTATATATTAAATGTTATTAACCCAAGTCGCACTAGCTTCTCATTTCACCCTGAAAACAGCTTACAGTTTCCTTTATCATCGTTGCTCTTTTTGCATATCTTTCATTCATTGTTCTTCATCTCTCCACATCACCGTCTATATCTCTCGTTTCCCTTATCCCTGACCAGTCTGAAGAAGGGTCTCGACCCGATACGTCACCCATTCCTTCTCTCTCAGAGATGCTGCCTGTCCCGCTGAGTTATTCCAGCTTTTTGTGTCTATCTTAGGTTTTAACTCTGTTCTCCGACACTGACACGGGTTACTTAAGGTGAGACGCTCCACGATATGCAACTGCTCTTCTCTCGTTGCTATTTATTGAGGACTGGTGTAGCTTTCAAAAAAAGCAAACCGAGTTTCTGCTTGGGAACTGAATCCGAGCCCCAACAATGTATGATAGATAATCGGCTGAACAAGAAGTAACAGGCTGGTTGAATTTAGAAAAAGATCAAAGTCCCACCTCCGCATAAGATGGCATTCCCACATTATGACATCGTATGACCAAGGTGCGCATACAATTAAACAGACTTTTCCAATAAGCCTCTCCCAATATAAGCTGCAGAGAACTTATGCATAGAACTTATGATGGCCAATAATGCTATATAATACTGACAATATCTCAAAATAAACCTCAAGAATGAACATTATTTCGGGTTTACAGTTTTTAAATCAGTCAGCGTTGGATACCTACTGCTGCTTTTACAAAGCGCCATTTCTAATTACATTGAATGTTTTGCTCTCCCTATAGCCGATCGCTCGGGGTATTCGGTCAACACAGCGTTACACGCCACTTTTCAGCACTGCCCTGTGCATGCATTTGGTCAACCACATGTCATCAACACAACAGCAGCCACGTAGATCTCCGCTGCATTTTTAGGGGATTTATGCAATCTCCCAGTCTTTTGGGAATGGTGCACATTAGGAATGATCAAGATGCACATTGATCGCTCGGCTAATAAGAAATGGTCAGTATTACATTCCATACCCTTCTAGCGGGAATGCTTTGCGAAGTCCGCGGTGAAAACTGCGTGAAATTGTAGTTAAAATGTATAATTGGAAGCGTTTTGCGGCACCACCTTATCAATCTCTACACGTTCCTGGGTTTAATTACGCGGGGACACGGACACCTTACAGTTCGTGCAGGTTATGCTAATTATTTGACTTTGCAAAACCATCACTGATTTTTTTTTTAACCGACCTTCTAGAAAACGTTGCGCAGTTTGAATATTTTGAGAATAATTGTATTTAATCCCATTCCCAAAGCACATCAACCAGATTAATTCGATGCACGTTGCAATAATTTTTCAAGGAAGGATGGATTTAATGGTGTAAAATAAAACAACATGATCCCTCCAAAGTGTTATGTGTACATGATACTCATACACACAGAGCTTCGGCAGTAAAAAATGCATTTAGAAACAAAATCATGCAAACTATGTAGGTTTGGTACTGTTTTCTTACCATCACTTTCTTTAGAACTACCGGACCTACATGAAGTTGCTACTACACGATTCGCCAGAAATTGTGTATCAACAATAATAAAATGGAGCATTGCAGTTTGGAAAATATTTCGCCGGCACTTTTGATTGGAATGCCAAGAGGCTACTGCACCCTTTTGTTTCTGTGTTTAATGCGGCATGTTTTCATCTCCAAATGAATGCAGTCTATATTTTGAACGTTTTTTTTGCCGTAGAAAACACTCCGAGGTGATGAAATATGACCGAGCACGCAAGAAGGCAACCCATGTGTTTTTGCACCAAGCGCCTGTTGATATCTTCGGCACATAAACAATTGAACATTGGCACTTAAAAAGTGATCATTTTTGTTTTGTTTTACATTAAACCAAATATTAATTCCACCCTTCCTTGACGAATTATGCACCGAATTAATTTAGTTGATAAATGAATTGGAATCCTTACGAAATGCAAAGCCACCTTAAATGAACACGCGACAAAACAGAACATGTTCATAACGCGTGTCTTTGACCTGAAATATTAACCCAGTTTCTCGTCCACAGATGCTGCCTGGTCTACTGAGTGTTCTCAGCATTTTCTGTTCTTATTTCAGAATTTTATTTTTGTTTTCATTAAATGAATACCTCAGGTTCGGTTATTTATTCGTGATGAATCTTGCATTTGTCCTGATCTTTTCAGTTACCACAATTCCACCTTTTCAATATAAAAGTTGATAAATGTTAACATCAATACAAATAGCTATCTTGTAATCAGTGAAACACAAAGCACAATACAATTAGGTAAGGTAATCAAGTAATTATTTAGATTAAGGTCAGACAAGGTAGCAGAAGCCTCATTTTAACTATCCGGGGCTCAAAGAAATACGCCTGGATAACTGAAACTATGAGGTCATCGTATGGGAAATAGGACTACTTGTATCTGTGTAGGTTTATATATGTATTTGTTATTATTGCCTCGTGCACCAATATGAGAAAAAATGCCTTCTGTCCAGGCAAATAGCATATGAGAGGTCCAAGAGTCTGATAACAGCAGGAAAGAAGCAGTTCTTTAACCTGATAGTGCATGGTTTCACACGTTTGTATCTTCTGTCTGGTGGGAGAGGGGAGAAGAGGGAATGGTCGGGGTGTAAATGGTTCTTGATTAATTTGTTTCCTTTGCCGAGGTAGCGTGAAGTGCGGATGGCATCGATGGCGGTGGGAGTGGGGGTAAGAGCGGAGGCAATTTTGCGTGATGGGTGGGGCTGTGTCCTCAACCCCCTGCGATTTCATGCCATCTTGGGCAATGCAATTGGCACACAAAGTTGTGACGCATCCTGATAGGACGCACTCCATGGTCCATCTCTAGGAATTGGTAAGCGTCATTGGAGAAACGCCGAATTTCCGCAGTCTTCTGGAGAAGCGGGCGCCTTGGACTACTTTTATGGCGAAAGAATCAATGTGATTTGACGAGAATAGATGTTGGTGATTTGAACTTGAAGATCTAGACCGTCTCCAGCATCATTGATGCAGAATGGGGCACGTACTCGGCCCCGCTTTCTGAAGTCTATAACCAACTCCTTCATTTTGCATACGTTGAGGGAAAGGGTCTTGTCTTGACACCATGTTAGTAAGCTCTCTTCATCTTTCCTGTACTCTGGGTTTGGATTAAGATCCGGCCTACTACCCGAAAAGGGAGTGACAGAGGAAATGATACATAAAGAAGTCTGCGACTTCCCCCAATTATGTGTGTTAATCTTCCACTGCATGGTTCACAGGCGATAAAGTTAAAGACGACGCACTTTTGCTTTATCACATTGACTACTATACGTATAACTCAAAGAAGATGCAGGGATTGCAGAGTGATATGGAATTACATAATGTATGACCAACATTTTTATGTGCATCAACATATTTTAGCATAGATTAATTATTGAAGACGTTTCACTGTAGTTTTAGAACTGGTTTTGTGCGATACAGTACTTTGATTTAATTATGTAAGAATGAACTGCAAATGCTGGTTTAAACCGAAGATAGACACAAAAAGCTGGAGTAACTCAGCCGGACAGGCAGCATCTCTGGAGAGAAGGAATGGGTGACGTTTCGGGTCGCGACACCCATTCCTTCTCCAGAAATGCTGTCTGTCCCGCTGAGTTACTCCAGCTTTTTGTGTCCATCTTCGATTAAATATGTTATGCTTGGTTATTTTTATCGGGATGTAACATGTTAAACCACTAGGTGGCAGTCTGCACAAATATATTAGCAGAGAAGTCAGACACCACAGGAGATATACAATCACTTCAGTTTCTTTAAGTTTGGACTGAAAACACGTTACCGCTACACACCATAAGATGTGCGACTTTAAAACGGAAGCCATTCACAATAATTTAATGGGCATTAAGATCAGAATATGGTTGTGAATTATGTTTTGCCTCGCAAAATTATCAAAGCGACTCATTTTCCACATTAACACATCGATGCAGCTGCGAATGCGATACACCTCAATGTATGAAAAATATTAGATAAAACCAGTCATTTCCCCGTATATACAATTTAATGTTTAAAGGATATATCCGAGAAAATAAATTCGATTATCTCGAATACTAAAAGTGTCATTAGTGTCTTTCAATGCTGAATTATTTTTTTAATAGAATCGAATTAGATTCTTTTTTTTGAAAAATGTAACTGTCGGTATCATTCTTCAGCTTGTTAAACCAATTTTGTGTGAATCTCAGTAACATACTGTGCTCAAGGACACGCGAGTAGTTGTCCACGGATCCTTAATGGTAGCAATTCAAAGCAACATTCTGGTTTCTATATTCCAGAAAAGATCTGATTGCACTTGAGAAGGTGAAGAAGAGATTCGTGGGGATGTGGGCTGGATTAGAAAATGAATTTTAAAAAAAACAGGCTGAAACGATTTTCTTTGGAACAGGAGAATCTGAAGGGAGATTGGATTGAGACACTTGAAACTGCACATGCAGGAATCTGGAGCAAAAATAAACTGCGAGTAGAACTCAATGTGTGAAGAAACACCTGTGATGGCAAAGGGATTGTCTAAGTTTCTAAGGATTGGATTGCGGTGCATAATATTATCAGGGGCCTCGATAAAGTACCTGGAAGGAACCCATTTTCCTTTGCAGATGGGTCAAAATTCAGGAGACATGGATATAAAATAATTGGTAGGGGGATTAAAGGGGAGATGAGGAAATTATTTTCCATCACAAGATATTATGGCTCCGAATCTTGCTGGCTGAACCATAGGTAGAGGAAAAAAACACTCGTCACATTTAAAATGCATTCTTAAGGAGCCGTGGTCTGCAAGGTTCTGGAAACTGGGATTAGGTTGGTAACTCTGATTCAACCAGCATGGAAACACTCGTTTGAATGGCTTCTATCTGTGGTATAATTCTTCTGTGATTTTTTCCCTCGAATTAAACATTTTCCTTCCCCATAAATTATATTCTTACACAATAAATTAAAAAAAAATTACCTCGATAGACACAAATATTTATTTGTACTGATCACTATACTCATACTCAACAAACTGTTACGGTGGTTTTTAACTGATTTTGGATTAAAACTACCTTTATCAGCAGAAATGACGGTACAAAACAACTCCTTCTTCTGTTTCTTGACTTCATTTTTAATTACCAACATAAAATTAAAATGTCCAATTGATGACAATACTCAATTGCAGTTTTGGGACGTAAAAGGGGAACATTTATTGACCCCTAATTAGTTTATAAAATGTTCAAATATAGCGCTCAAGCTTTATAACACATGTTGATAGATAATAGATAATAGACAATAGACAATAGGTGCAGGAGTAGTCCATTCGGCCCTTCGAGCCAGCACCGTCATTCAATAGGATCATGGCTGATCATCCCCAATCAGTACCCCGTTCCTGCCTTCTCCCCATATCCCCTGACTCCGCTATTTTCCAGAGCCCTATCCAGCTCACACTTGAAAGCATCCAGAGAACCTGCCTCTACCGCCCTCTGAGGCAGAGAATTCCACAGACTCACCACTCTCTGTGAGAAAAAGTGTTTCCGCGTCTCCGTTCTAAATGGCGTACTCCTTATTCTGCAACTGGGGCCCCTGGTCTGGACTCCCCCAACATCGGGAGCATGTTTCCTGCCTCTTGCGTGTCCAAACCCTTAGCAATCTTAGATGTTTCAATGAGATCCCCTCTCATCCTTCTAAACTCCAGAGTGTACAAGCCCAGCTGCTCCCATCTCTCCGTATATGACAGTCCCGCCATGTTGGTTCAAAAGGCTACAGATTCATTGGATGGTCTATCGTCAATAGGATTCTGCAGAGTTTATATTATATGCCCCAACCAGCTGAGAGTTACATGTGTACATCTTGCGATAAGGTATATTTCTACATTATACTTATGGTTTGAAACTCAATTTTTTGTTTGAAATTTGATTTGGTTTACTATTTTCCCTATCTTACTGCAGATAAACTGGGTGACAATTGAGCGGCTGGTGAGATACTCATGTGCATAAAAATATAGAGGTCTGACCATCACTTTCCGTGTGTGTCTGTGTACCTGTGTGGCCGCGCGCGCGCACACGCCTCGCAGACTTAACTTCAACAAGTGAATGGGCGAACAGGACTGTACTACAATAATACATACTTCTAATTTATATGTTAATATTCAATTGTGAACAATTCATCGTGCTAAATTGAAATAATGTAAAGCAATTATATCATGAACATGAATTTTCCGATTTCGCTTACTGAAACTGGCATTTTGAAACACTGAAGCGATCAGCATTAGATGCGGGATGGAATCCGCACGTTCAGGGTACCCCTATTTATGATTAAAAATCGAATTTAATTCAGGGACATATCAGAAACCCATAACATATGGCACATGTTGCACATTGAGAGGGCGATATATTTCGGTTGCACGAATTCAACACGTTCTCACTGAGCAACGACAACTAAAACGTTTTTCCCTCAACACCATAACCCATTTATCTTTATTCACTGTTCCACATCTTCATTAGGTTACACTCTGCGTCCTGTTGAAGCTAACTTTATAGTACACATTTCCTTATTTTAACAGGAATTGCGCTTAACAGTAAACACAGGCAGACTTTCAAGAATGAAAGATAAATTGGACCGAATACTAATTCAATCTTTCCAGGCAAGTTCATAAAACTCTTTTTTTTCCCCATGGTGGAAACAAGATTGATTTACTTAACGATTACTTTTTCAGTAGTTCCAGGTTGATGGCAATTTGATGGAATTAAGAGCATAAAATACCACCGGCGCCTTCAAATGAAGTTGCAACGGTGATTTATGAGAACAACAATCTAATTCTTGACTGAGGTCACTACGAATACCCATTAACTGACTTCCCTGGCTATTATTTTTGAATAATGCCGTTAATATCTCCACATAACTATTAAGGTTGCACAATCGCTTTGGATAACTTTATAAAACTGCTGTTTAAATATAGGCTGTCCAGCAAAGGTTCCTCCGTGGACACACGCACCTGAAAGACTTGATAGGGCAATATAATGGCGCGGTTAGCACATCATGTCAGAAATACTCGCTCTGCTTTATCTTAACCATAAGTAGAATTTAATCAACAATCCAAAATGTAGCGAAGAACGTGGGTGGCAGAAAGGTGGGGACGAGAAGGTGGATGAGAGAAGGCGAGGAGGGCGAATGCAGAGGGGAGAGAATAAATAATCAGGTTTTTTTTTGGCCATTTGGTGGTCTTCTAATTTACAATATTTCTGGAATATTTCATCTGAGATTTAACATACGTTTCAGAGTCCTCACGTTATGAAGATTGTCTACGATGCCATTGAAACCACATGCACATCTGTACCAACCGATAACAACAGTTTAATATTTATATACAGTTCAAATATCGAGCATATTTGGCTATTCAGAATCAATAAAGAACATTGCAGAGATAGATTGACAACATTTTTTCCAAGTCTCCCAAATACGTTACAAACTCTGCTCTGTAAACCTTCAATGCTAAAATGTAAATTGGTAATGGATTTTAAAGAGTATTACATTAAGATTAAAATACACCCCTTACCCAACCTCAAGTTAGAAACTAGACAAATCTTTACAAAATAAGGGAGCGCAATACAAATGCTTACTTAACTCTTTCCTTCATCGCAATTATTTGTGTTTGCCGGTGGCAGTTCAGATTTAAGATGGAAGAGGTTTTGTTTTGATGCTTGCTGTTAAATTGAGTTTAAAATGGCAATTACTATCCGATTGTTTCTGGAGAGACGAAAATGCGAATTAATATTCTTGCTCTATTAAAATAATGCAGAGTCATCACTTGATTTCACAGGAAGCCCCGTTACAGCGAGGAAGGTTTGATGATGTGATTATGTGATAGTCTTGGATTGTTTATGAAAATGATCAGTACCATTTTTCTCCCTACTTTTGCCCGAGTATGATTGTTTGAATAAATGCAATTCCTCAGTCCTGTAAAGAGGGACAACTTATTGCATTTGCATTCTGTTTAATTGTTATGGTTGTTATGGATGAATTTGTTGGCAGGATATAGTTCAAATCTAAATGTTATTATCTATAAATTCAGGACGTGATTTTGAAACGCATTAAAGCAATATTTCTTGTTGGATTCGAAGTTTTTTCAGATTTTTTCTTGACCTTGGTAGGTAAACGTAAACTAAAGTGTGGCACTAGCCTGCGAATGGGTAAGTAGTATTAACAGTTATTATATAACAAGCAGAACAGCCTTCGCTTTGTTCCTGAATATACATCTAACTTTATTTGTATTAACTTCTGAACTTATGGCAAAACGCAGAAATCAAGTAGGAGCTTAGTTTCACAGTATCAGTACTGTACTTCAATTCTAGCCGTGGATGAGGTCAGTCAGAATACATGAATAATTCAAAGCAATTCGCTACGATTTATATTCGACACTTCGGGATGAAATAAAGCATCGTTTCCCGAGCGCTCAAAACCAAACTGAACTATAAAGATGCGGGATTAGATTGAAAACTAGTGGGTGTATTGTACTCCAGAACTTAAAACCGAACCCCACCACAGGTCTAGAAAGGTCTTTGATCTGGCCCACCGGTCACTTTTACTAAACATGAAATAATAATTGAAAATCTAACCTTAATATAATGGAAATATTTTCTAACTGAAAGATATGATTCAAATTATATTTAACCACATAACAGTGAATTTCATTGTAACTATGTTTAAAAAAAGGGCCGTTCATATAAATTATGTGAATCTTGCCCATAGGTAAGTCTTAAGATATTGTACAAGCGCTATCTGTGGTGATTCTTAAACTTGTTCAGTATTGAGGTAAAAAAAGGTCTGCTTATATTTGTGCTATACATTTATATATTACTTCAATAAGGGTTTAAAATTCTCCAGGAAGGAAACGTGGGTGTAATAGGCTAGGCATTTCTGAAGGGCCCCATTCACCTATTCGCATGGAGCAAGAATTGAATTAATTATGGTATCGAATATTAATAATGTGGAAATAATCTCCTTGACGTCACTCTTGCTGCGTTAATAACACACAAGAATAAAAAAAACCCGCGATATTTAAAACGTTTAGCGTTTAATTGCTGCGCCCCGATGAATCGCACCAGCCGTCGCCTTAACGCAATAATGAAAATGCACAATGGGACACAGTGCACTGTACTTTCTTACTTTAAAGTGCCGATTGTCAACGTACAAAACCGCAGTGTTCACCCGGCAGAAGTGATAAGCGATCCGCTTTACAATATGTGCAAGGTCAAATTCTAATTGCTACTATTCAATATTTCCGATGACATCTGATAAGAACAGCTACTGAAAGTCTGATTTCCTACCCAAAAGCATGTATGCAATGCATTTACTGTCACCCTGTTGGAGTCACCCTCCGCAAAGACAGTGCGAAAAAATGAAATCGTCGATTAACAAGATGTTTCCCCATTTAACCTTTCACCCTAAATGAATTTGGCAAATACCTGTTTACAGAGTTCTCTTGAATGATCGAGAGTGATACACAGAGACTTTTTTTTATTATATATTGAACGCAGCCCGACCTATTAACACACAGCAAGAGAAAAGGACATGAAAGCGCCCAGGAACCACACAGACTGCGCTGAGTCGATATAATTATCTAATAGCATAATTCCCCTACCTGGCCAATAGAAATATAGAGACTCAGTCCGAACAAGGTCCCTGGACGCGAGGCAGCAACTAAACCAAGGAGCGACCAGACACTAAGGGAGACTGCGCACTTTTCATTCGATGCCGATTTAAATTTTGTTGTTTTGGGGAATATTTTTTAACCCCCCCCCCCCCCCCCCCCCCCCCCCCCTTAATCCTGCGTTACTGTTATATATCGTGCGATGCGGGGTAAATTTAAAGAACGTTGCCACGTGAGCTGGAGAAAATTCAAGGAGCAGATTGGAAATCCACGCTTGCAAATTTGCTTCCGCAAAAGTTTCGTTTCTGCCTTTTTGCAGGAAGTGTTTATTTGCAAGAACCTCCGGCAATTCCAGTTGGGGTTTCGTCACGGGTGCCTGCCGACCATCTATTCCTTGCCGGACGATGGAAGTGTGAGCGGTCGGCGAGGTTTTATTCGCCCGGTGCTCTGCTCCATTCCGTACGGACGGAATCCGCCTCTCCGGGTTTAAAGAGCAATTGACGCACTTAAGAGTCTCCCCTCAACCTCAAGGCGAGTAATAGCGACCAATCATCAAGCCATTACAGGGCTTCAGTGGAAGCTGTTTATGTGATATCAGCACTAATTAGCTCATGAACTAACAAGTCGTTTGCACAACTTTCCAGCCGTGTGATAAAGTGACCGCATAGATGGATTGTTCCTGGACTATGTGGCCACACCGCTTTTAAAGTGTTCGCGGACCAACTTTTAATGTACTCTTCCTCAATCTCAGCAGTAATACTTTTCTTTTGGGGGGAGCATCGCACAACCGCCCATTTCTCTCTCTCTCTCTCTCTCGCACTGAGGATATACTGACTGGCAAAACCATGTTCCAGCCAACACCTAAGCGGTGTTTTACCATTGAATCTCTAGTCGCCAAGGACAGTCCACTGCCTGCTTCGAGATCAGAGGAACCTATAAGGCCAGCCGCCCTCAGCTATGCGAACTCTAGCCCCGTGAATCCATTCCTGAACGGCTTCCATACCAGCGGCAGGGCAATCTACTCCAACCCGGAGTTGGTGTTCGCTGACGCGGTCTCTCACCAAACCAACACGGCAGTACCGGTTCACCCTGTCCCTCCACATGCTTTAGCAGCGCACCCTCTTCAATCGTCCCATTCTCCACATCCCTTATTTGCATCGCAACAAAGAGATCCTTCGAGTTTCTATCCATGGCTAATACACAGGTACAGATATCTGGGACACAGGTTTCAAGGTACGTCCTATTTTAAAGAACTGATTTTTTTGTTGATTTTTTTTCGATCTCATGCCGTCGATATGTTGCCCATCAATTTCCTGCTTCCCCCCGCTACCCCGTGACAGATTCTATATTTACGGCTTCTCCGTAGCGCAGCACTTTAATTGTAGTCTTTAGTGAAGGAGACCGAAAGTTTGACGCAGGAGTTTGCTGTCGGGCCCTTTTCCATCGCTTGGCGGAAAACTGCCCTGCTGTGAAAGTTGTAGAGAGGGGGACGATCCTGGTTGTAAATGCCGAAGATTCAGAGGCAAGCAGAGAAGCGGTCGGTGCACGAACGGGTACATAGGTAGGGGATTGAAATTGTTGGCGTATGTACTGGTTGCTAGATTTAGCCATGGCCGACAGCATTTGCAACACACGGCACTGTACTGCAGCGAATTCGCGTCGACTGTAGAAACACACTCGCGGGCGATTTTCATTTCGTTTCTGAGTCAGTCTCATTACTAAATATTGAAGGGCCGGGACCCGACGGCGAAGTCTATACAGCGCTTGCAGTCTGGAAAAAAATGCAGATTTCCATAAGTCTGGCGGTCTCGCCATTCTTGCATTTCCCCTCTCTGCATGTGCCCACATATCCAAGTGAATTATATATAAATGTATATATATAATATATATTTTTTTAAACGGTTTGTTGTACCAAGTGGAATTGAGATGTGTGAGTTAGAAGAGCGATTGCATTATTTTTCAGGTCGAACGATCCTTAACGCAAATGAATGCATTTGAGAGTAAACTAATTATTTTCATCGGTTTTTAGTCATTTTGTCCTTCGTGCAGCAGGTTAACGAGTTAGTCTTGATATAGTGAATAATAACTGACAACTATATCTTGCCGTTGAGATGTGGTTGTGTTGTGATAAATATGTTTTGTATTTTGGACTCTGTATTCGTTCCGATATACTGACAGTGGTGTATAATGTCCGCTCGACGGATGCAAATATGTTTATTTGAAGGATGTTATATTAAACGAATTCAACAAAATTAAATCGAAGTTACGTGCAATTTTAAAACATTAGAAATGTAGCGACTATATCCTTTACGCTTCAAAGTTTACATTGCGGTTTTGAAGCAACTAACTTCGCTGCATACTGGACTCTGGAACCCATAAATGACTTTCAAAACTGCTATTCAGCAGCACGATTCAGTGACGTTCAGAAACCACCGAACCCTCTTGTTGATTTCCAATTCCAATTCCGATTTTATGATTCTCAGGAAACGAGACGAGTCCGGAAAGCTTTTTATTGCACAATGCGCTCGCCAGGAAGCCCAAACGCATCCGCACGGCCTTCTCACCGTCTCAGCTGCTGAGACTCGAGCACGCATTTGAGAAAAATCACTATGTGGTGGGCGCAGAGAGGAAACAACTGGCCCACAGTCTCAGTTTAACAGAAACTCAGGTGAGAAAACACGATCTTTGCCCGCAAAATTATTCGGTTCTCTCTAATGGTTGCGTGGACGAGAATATTTTTCAGTATGAATTAACCATGTCTTGTACACGTATATGGAAACTAAATCTGGTTCTAAACACGCACTGGTAGTCGTTTTTTAACATATCAGGATTCAGAGTTTTCACTGCATTTTTAATATATTTTTAACGGGTTACTTTATGTGAATGGAGATTTATTTAAAACTCGAATGAAACCACGCAAGAAGGGCGTTCTGATCAAGTAGATTCGTACACGTTACACTCTGGACAATCCCAGGCGCTATTCTGCAACGGTTTGCTGATTTGTAATTTCCCTAAATTGCTCATTGAAATATTTATCAAAATAATGAGGGGGGAATTATGCAATTTTCACGGCGTTGATCACATACAATTAACGTTTAGTGCCAATAGGTGATGTTTAGAGATGAACGTTGCCATTCATCTGGTCGAGCTCCGCGCTGTTGCTGATTGTAGTCGCGAATATTAAGAGCCGTTTATTTTGCCCTTTGGGTTTTGTTCGACATGCATGATGTTTGGGATCCTCGGTGCTGCCACTTAAGAAAAAAAAGGAGTCGCCCAGAAGTACTGATGACATCTGACATTTCACGTCCCGTTGAATATTTGCATCAGATCATTTCTGTCAGCAAGCTCTTTGCAGTCCCGAAATCTTAATGACAATTGAAAAGTGGAGTGTGCGCAGGTAGAAAATAAAGAAGGTGCAAGAGATTTGTGTATGAAATAGGACCAACGCGGGCTCACATTCTGCAAAAGTCTGTGGACGAGCTTCATTTTTAGAAAGCTTTGTGCTTTTCAAAATCGTCACGGGCAAAACATTGAGCAGGAACAAATAGGTGGCCTTCTCCATTTGCTCGTCGAACAAGGGAGCGGTCAGGCTTAATTTCCTATTTAATGTGTTCTTTAAGGTGGCTTTGTGTGACGGCGAATCGATGCTGGCTGGGTGCTTTTGTCTGGGTGGCGGGCTTGGCCTGAACAAACGAGATCCTTTTGGAGACCAATAGCCTCCCCCTCAATTAGGGAAGAGAGAGAGAGAGAGGTTGTTTTGCATGCTTAGACGAATGGACAAGTGATTTTCAGCGCAAACCCGTGTGTGTGTTTGAGTGCTCTATATACAAGCACACTGAGACACTGGTGTACCAATCTGTTAATTAACCTAGTATCTTAATGTTCTGAATTTTAAATAATATCACAGAAAAGTACGCATCACCTGTGCACTTGCTAAGGCAATGTAAAATGCATATAATCCCGTTCCCAAATTGTAATACACTGCCCTTAATGCGAGATTTATATCGATTTTAGAATATGAACTTGGAGAAATTACAGACATAATAATGATGGGCACCCGTTTTTAAAGTGGAAGCATTGATCTTGTGAAACTGATCGTGAAACGGCTGTGCGTGTGTTGTTGTTGACTGCGGAGTGCAGCCCTCTTCGCTCGGTGACACTTGTGTACAACTTTGCCGCATCGCAGTCGCTGAGTTGAGATGTTCGAGTTTGAAACCTGGAAGGAGAATTCGAATTGTTTTGATTGTTTTTTTGCCAACTAATTTGCAGTCAGTGGGCGCCCTACAACATGGGAGGCGAGACTGCAAACAATACAAGTGTTTGTCCGAAAATGCTATTGCTGTAAAAACGCATGAATGTAATGGGGTGGGTTTGGTGGGGGTAAGAAAATGAAAGGGTGGAAGGTCAGCAGAATAGGTTCACAGTTCGCACCAGAGGATGGCATCTTTTAGCCTTTATTTTATATAATTAAATAAACACCATTTAAACATTCTCCTCAACCTCCCCGAGCTAATAGTTACAGTAGAAAACCGTGCAGAATAATATTGCAGATTATTATATATATATATATATATATATATATATATATATATATATATATATATAAATATGTAAGATGAGAACAAATCTCTAACCGATGGGCCCTGAAAAATCCCAAGCGTCAGTCATAATCAAAGATAATGTTTTTTATTGAATCGCACAATATAATTCAGGCACCGCTGAAATGTGTATGCAAATATCATTTACTGTTTTATTGTCCAATTTTAATGACCAATTCAGTAGAAACTTTTGAAACTTTTTTTCAGGTAAAAGTGTGGTTCCAGAACAGAAGAACGAAATTTAAACGGCAGAAGTTGGAGGAGGAAGGGACAGATGCACAACAGAAGAAAAAGGGGACCCATCATGTCAACCGTTGGAGACTTGCGACCAAACAGTCGAGCCCTGAGGAGATCGATGTCACCTCGGACGATTAGAACTGCAAAGCAAAAAAATATGTCAAACTATAGTGTTACTTTCAAAAACAGCAAGAGTTGCTGTTGTAGAAAAGGAGAAATAAAAACACTTCATCCAAAATGCAATTCCTATGTCGAGACAGCTGGGGTAAGAAGTCCAAGAGGTGGCACTGCGCGTACCGTAAACTGTTCAGAGGCAGCGATCAATCAACTCCGGACAAGAAGGTTGACAAGCGGACTTCTCCATTTTATTGTAAGGCAGTTCGCTTTCACGCGTACTTCCAATCCAATTCCGGACTTTTTGCACTTCCGAATATCAAATTATAAAGAACTGAATGGAACAAAAATCGAAAACCCACACCTGTTTCACAAACTTGAATTGCATGTGAGCCGCTCATGAAAAAGATGGATTACTATAAATACAAAAAATGCGGGACTTTTTTTTTTCTTATTTGCTTTGAGAGAGGTTCTGTCAGCTGTGTGCTTTTTACAGAAAAATTGCTGTTTAAAAAAAAACTCCTGTTAAATAATTATACCTTCCGGCGTCGACGTGATTGTGATACGGCTTTGAGGTAGCGTAAAGTGCTGCGTTTTTGATGTTCACCAAACCAATAAAGAAAGTTAGAAATCTTTCGATTAACAAAAAAGACCAGAATTTTGGTCCTTTATTTAAGATAAGAAAAGGGTTTTTTTTTCAATTAAAAGAGAATTCCGGAGTTTTCTTTGTTCATCATTTTGAAGTGAAAACAGAATTCCCGTGAGGTGACATGGTTTGGCTGAACTTGCTTGCAAGTTGCCACAACAGGACTAGGAGTAAAAGTAATTGGCTATCTCTGGGCGGCTGTGGGTCAACAAAGCACTGAGCTTGTTATTACGTGTTTATTGCGACACTAAAGTGAAAGATGTCTCTGCAATGTCTTCTATCGAATGTAAATAATTGTGTTTGTTGAGTTTGTTGCAATTCTAACACATTATACTTCCAAGAAGTATGTCATTGTCATATTTTGTCAATAAAGATTTATCCATTTGCTGCTCAGAGTAATCAAAGTAGTGAGGCATCTATGGGTTTTGTTCAAATATGAAAAATCGAAGTGACCTAACTCCGGTTCATAGTATTGGCTGTTTTTGTTATCTCCTATTTAACTCGATTGATATTATTGAATCAATTAATCCTTCGAATTCACAATTTTTTTTTAGCCATGTCAGAACGCGATCTTTCCTCCTTACCAATTGAGTTCGCAAAGATGCAGTCCCTACTATGCATTGTATTACTAAATATTATATTAAGGGGCCGGTAATGACGGCTGATACTGCATAACTATTTATTATTATTTTTATTTGCGTGAGTTTTGAAATGGAACGGTATATTTTATATATAAAAATTGAAGGTGTCTCCCGCGATTAAGTTATTAAACAAATGTCTACGTGATTGGGCGGAATCCAAATCTTCATTGTTTTGACGTTTTTCCACTCGTGCTTTTTTCATCACTTCAGAAGATAGCAGAGATGCACAAACAAATTAATTTGTCGGCGTTTGACATGTGGCGAAACTGTACCGTGCAAGAAAGGGTATAGAATTTTATTAATTTAATTGATATCGCAATTAAAACTGTAGCATTTGAACTGTTTGTAACTAGATCTTGACTACAAAACGGGTTTCTGAACCAGGCAATGTTTTTCATGGTTCATTTACGTTTCATCCTGATAGACTGCATTAATCAGTTTTATTTCCATTGACAGAAACCTCGTCTGCTCTGTGTAGCTACAAAGAGTCCTGAAATCTTTTGTGAAAGTGCAAATCAGTTTAAGCAATTATCATACCAGGAATACGAGGAAAGCGGAGGCAGCGCCACTGGTTCGTTTAATCTCTTAATCCGCGAATAGAGGGAATAGTTTGACATAACTCAGGACAATCTCACTCGTCGTCACACTGTGATATGGCGCAGTTACAAAGCGCAGGAAAAATAAGGGCTTTGTTTTAACTCGTGTCTCTAAATTGCACAATTAATTACTGTCCACACGCGTCCACGCAATGGGGGAAACAAGGTTTGTAGAAACCGATAGCAATGCAAGCTCTCGAGTGCAAAGGGGGGGGGGGGGGGGGGGGGGGGGGGGGGGGGGGGGGGGGGGGGTAATAAAACGCAGTAATGTTAAAGGCTAATGTACACGAAATAAGATTTATTTGCACATTAAGGACACAACGTCAAGTGTATGGACAGTCAGAGTTCGTGTATTGAAATTGTTCTGTTTTTCGCTGCCCTTTTACCCTGTCCGGAGTTCGCAGCGATTTTCGAAATATGTATCCAGATGGCTTTGTAGTTTAGATTTGCGCCCCCCCCCCCCCCCCACACACACACACACACACATTTTTCTACCATATTCCTTTTTCATTTTCATGCCACCATTCAAGCCATTGCTGTGACGCTGTGATTGTGTCTTTACTGTTGGACCATTTGATCAACAATATGCGAGGTGCTCCATAGTTCTACAGTATAAAGCTTCGCACTTAAGAACAGCGTGGTCATTTTCCTAAATGGTTTCCCATCTGGATCAGGGGGAAAAAGGAGCTTCGTCTTGTGCTCTACATATACTTAGCAGGAAGAACGTATAGCGTCCTGCGCAGTAACAGCAATAAATCTTTTGAGAATACCATTAGCTTTGAAAAACCTAAAAGCTTTATTACAAACCGAGCTTTGAAAATAGGGGATTAGGAGGCTGAAAAGGTTCCACAATACTTAGAAGAAAAGGTTTCATGCTAATGAGGTTAATGCCCTTTGTATCGCAGGACTACACAACTTCATTACCCGCTATCTCAGCGTACACCAAGCGGCGCTGAGGACTCGCCTGCCGCTGAATACACATGAGCTTTCCCTGACCGGCTAAAGAAGGATTTTATACCAGGTCTGTTCAAACTAGATAATTATATCTTTTCAAGTCGGAATTAAGATAAATAACTGGAGGATACGCGGCTCGCCTTGATCCTTGGAAGCAAATTCGGCGCACTTTTCCTAAGCATCAAACAGTGACAGGCCAGTTATCTCATTAGAAGTTTCGCTACCTTGCCCCGCTGATTCCATTCACTCATTTTAAAGGAACAAAACAACAACAAAAACTGTGCACTAATTATACATCGTGGTCTGGATATTAAAAAAAAAAAATGTTACCATTATACCTTTCCTGATCATTTTCTTCCGTGTGTTCCAAGCTGTGAAATTAATCGCAAGTAGAGACTCGCAATACTAAAAGGTCGTCATTCTTAATTCCTTGTGGTATTGTTTATTGCGTGTTGGCGTGTTAAAGCATCTATTCTTATTGAGCAGACATAGGATTACTATTGCCATTAAAATATGAAAGAGAATGGGTCGGTCTGCTTGAGATTGTTAATAGAACGGCAGAATGTTCATCATAGTTGCGCTGGATTTGGAGGTGAATATTAATATATATTAATAATATATATATATATATATATATATATATGCGCGCGTGCTTGTGTATGTGGTGACTGCCGCATACTCTACAAGCACCCTTATATTAATACTGTACCTGGTCCCTAGGGTGTGTACTTTCTCATTCATGTAGGTAGCTTCTTTATTGCATACATGTCGATTTAAGGATGGAGGCGAGAGTGCTCCACTTTGCTGTAATGTACCAATGGTACATTTTCTGGAGGCAGCCTGAATGAAACCGGTGAAGTGTAAACGCTTCTTGTAAACACAACTTACAACATCACTACATATTTAAAACTGGCTAAGGATTTCGCCGCGTTTTATTTGCTAATTTAGTGTCTCCTGTACATTCGCTCCTAAATATAATAGGGGCGTAAAGCAAGATACCACTTTTCAAATTGCCTTTCAATTGAGCGTGCATGCAACCAAGACGTTGTTTATGTGATGACTTAAAACTTCTAAAAATGATTTGATTTACGATTTCATTTTCAATCTCTTGGTTCCCCTGTTCTCGTTTCCTTTGCTAATTATTGTCAAGCACCCCAAGCCTAATTTATATCCGCCCCGCACTGTAAAACATCACGGAAATGAACATCATGACTATAAACGTTGTTTATTGGTATTAAGGAATGTATTGCGAAACATGCTCATGAAGAGTGGTTCGTTAGAAAGTAATTTCCCCAACATTCTGGCGTCAGTTTGATGCTCCTTCTGTCTTCAGTCAGAAACCCAAACCTTGTTCAACAGTTCTGCCGGCTTTCCCTGTTGTATCCTCTGATCAGTATCACTGTTTAGGAACTACTTAGACCTCATAGATCAATTGATTTACTTAAAGAAAACAAGCCCGCTGCGATTTGCAAGTGGGAGTTTTGAGAACCCAGTGACCCAAGCACTAACCCTAATCTGTGAGATACCTGGTCATGGTGGGGCAGCCGATGAGCTAAAACACTTTAATGTCACGGTTTCAAGCAACATCAAAAAAACCCTAATAAATCAACCTTTTCTCATTTAATCGATCAGCTGCAATTATCCCAGCAATCCACCAGAGTGAGTTATTAAGAAATGATAGGCATGACTGGAAGAATACCCATTAATTCACTTCCTAATCTTGCAAAAAAAGGACCATTTGAAAATGAGTTCCATATTTAGCAGCTAATCATATAAAATTCAATCTCATTACCGATCCTAACCTTTTTATAGGATGCAGTGCCGTGTATATACTGCACTGTAACATTGGCATTCTCTGTAATATTTCCAATCCATCGTTAAATACTTCGTTTATTGTTAACACACACCGGAAAATAATTTCACAATCAGTTTTAAGTACTTCCATTTTGTCTTAATAGCGCGAGGTTTTACATTTAACATTGCGCACTTAACTTTAAGCTACATTTGACTTGCTGGCATCCGATCGTTTTGGTTGCAACAAATGATTGTACGGAACGTAGAACACACACAGTAGTAGCAGTGCATCATGCGATTTCCAAACCGGCGCGCTTTGTTAGTTATTGCAAAGCGTCGCTATTACTGCACGTTCACAACATCTAACCCAAATATCTAATTCCCCCCATCCTCAGCCCATTTCGCACCCCCGCATTTCTTCCTGTGGCAGTTATTAAGCAAAGCAAAAAACTTTCGTGAGCTCTCTGCAACCATCATTTATAGCAAGGCATCTATTGCTGTTGATAGACTGACGTCAGGAAGAATTTGATCCATCCAGTTTCACGAATTGCCTCTGAAACTGATCCTTGAAATGAGAGTACACGCTCTACACAATTCCCATGGCCTTGACATAAGGTACAGCGATAAATATACACCGCTAATGACCAATTACCATATAATCACCTTCCAATTAGCTCGCATAATGATGAATTAAACATTCCAGCTTGCTGGATTATGTTTCCTTACTTTGTATATTATTTACGAAGGCTGGCCATTGAAAGCACAAAAATATCGAATTATATGGGGACTTTTCTGATCGGAGTGTCATTATAAATTCAATTGTATGGGTTTTCATTTGGCAAAAGGCGTATTGGTTGTCTGGAGTCTCCAAGATATTGTGAGTCTGCCTTTAAATTAGTTGGAAGGCATTGCATTTTTTTTCATATTAAAGCTGATTATTTCACGAAGTTGTTAACGAAGAGCTAAAATTCACAGCGCTCATTGAAACAATGAGAGTAAACTGTCATCTATATTATATGTTTGTCTTTCTGTGGTTTTCGCTTATATCACGACTTTTATTTTTTTTAAACAAGTTTCGTCATTGGGAGTGTTATGTAATAAATGTTTCTCTCTCACCATTTTCTGACCCGGTGATTATACTTCAAGATTAATTAGGTTGTTGACACCACAGGGTGGATCTTTCACAGTGTAGGCATCATTGTCTACGGATTTCAACGTGGCCTCCAAAACGAGGGAACGGTCACTCTGACATAAGTGTTTTGATAAAAATGGCCTTGTAGAGGTAGACCATCAGACAGTAACGGTTTCACAAAGGACTAAGACTTACACACGTTTACCTGCCTTGTACATTGTTCTTCTGCTCTTTCATCAAGTCAGTACAAGGGCTATAAACAGACCGTTTCATAATTTACATTGATGGCAGAAAACGGTCGGGTATTTAAGGCATCTACCGTCATATTTAAGGATTTTTATAAAAAGAACGAAATTGTATGTAGCCGCCGAATGGCATGAAATGTGAAACAGACAGACACAGGATGAAGTATAATGTATGGTCAGCGGCTTAATTATTAAAGAAGTTTCTGAAAGCTGCTCAATTAATGGCCGCGGGGAGCCATATTTTATATTTCAACAAACAACCCGGATACGTGACAGAGCTGGTATAGACCTTGTGGAAGGCGGGGGCAAGTGGTTTGTGCGTCTCCATGGATTGTTTTAGCCAGTGCTGTTCAACTCACAGAATGAACAGGTTAATGTGGTTTCTCTGGCCTCGGGATCCCGAGGACCACTATTTCTCAGCGGACGCTGCGTATTTATAAGACAGGGATAACATTAACTACGTGATTCCTGCTCCCCGCCAATACAAAATATTTCTCGTGAGGTGTTTAGTTTAAAAAAAAATAACGCTCATCCTTATTTTTTGAAGAGACTCAAGGCCAAGAGATAGAGACCCACAGCGCCCTATGACACGAATGGATTAACTATATTACCGTTTGATTCTATTAGACGAAGACTAATTGTGTGTGGTTAAATTATCACCCCGTCCAAAAGTATGGCTTTATTCTTGGCAACCGAAAACACAATCGATCCTAATAAGAAAGTAATCATACTATCAATCAAATCACACTGGACTAAAACGTTCCTCTTAACCCGAGCATTCTTTTTTTTAGCAGATATCTTAAATACTGTCAAGTGAAACTAGAGGACATCTGTCGATAGTCCCACTTATTGGAAAGGCACTCCCGTGTGAATGGCGGGCAACGTCACAGAGCCTTTGGAGCACATATTTCAATTTGCATTTGTTTATTAAATAATCAACGATGCCAAGAAGTCCCGAACTATTCAAAACATCTTTTTCTTTAAAAGCACCAAAGTCAACACATGGTATATTTTGTGAGATCGCTGCAAGAATTAAGTCATTTATTTATCCCGCTCAAAGGCATCTCTTCGAAAAACATCCATAGCAGGCTCTGTCACACGACTATAAGTTATTTTGGAGCAGAATATCACTGGCCGCACATCACAGCGCTGTTATTATTCATTTGGACATTGCAATGATGAATATTAACAATGCTGGCATTTTACGTAAGTAGATGTATAGATAAAGTAACTCGCTTTAATGTAATGAAAAACAACAATTGAAGTTCTCAGTGGCGGTTGTCTACATTTGACTCGTTCGACACGCACTAATTGGGCTTGTAAATTGCGGTACTTCTGAAACTACATGTTCTGTATTGGGAGATGTGCGCCCAATGTACTTATCCGTCTTTAGGTTCGACATTATCTTTGAACGCGCGATCAAACTCGATAGGCAAACTATAAAACTTAGATCGGCAAGTTGCTTTTCGTCCTCCTTAATTATGCGCTGTTCACGGCATCCCATGTTGATGTGATGTGCAGACTATAATATATTTCTTGAAATATGCTTGCTACCAAATAGAATTACGTTACAAAACGTTTCCTATACCGTTTTATCCCTTCGCATTATACATGATGGAAAACATGATTCAATATGTTTCAGATATAAACAAGTTATTATTGAATTTTTCTGCACTTCTTGTTAAATACAAAAAATAAATAATTGCCTTTTACACACGTTTAAAATAGGTTATTCTTTGTCCAGTGAGAAAGCACAAAACGTTAGCATCTCCCTATTTTGGAACAGGTGTATGTCAATATGCAAGCATACATGCGTATACCTGCCATTGTTACTTGTGCGCCTCTGGTACATGTGCATGCATTCGTGTGAATGGAGTTCGCCCTAAAGTGTATGCGTCCGCGAATGAGTATAAGTGAGTGCATTCGGTTGGAGGTTTGTGCATTCCCGTATTATGGACAGAGAGCAAAACACACAGCGCAAGTAATTCTGAACACCTCCGTTTTTGGAGTAGACACAAAATGCTGGAGTGACTCGGCGGGACAGGCAGCATCTCTGGGTAGAAGGAATGGGTGATGTTTCGGATCGAGACCCTTATTCAGACAGTTTTGGAGTGTATGACTCCAGAATTTGGTCAGAATTTCAGACAGATGACATCAGCAAATGATCCAGAAGCCCCAGTTTAGTTTAGCTTAGAGGTACCGCATGGAAACTGACTCTTCCGTCCAACATCGATTACCAGTTCCATTAGTTTAATTTATACCACTTTCTCATCCACTCCCTAAACTTAAGGGGAATTTATTTTACGTAGGCCAATTAACCTACGAACCCACACTTGCAGGTGTGGGAAGAAACCCGAGCACCCGGAGGGAGAACGTGCAAACTCCACACAGATAACACCCGAGGTCAGGATCGAATCCGGGCCTCTGGCGCTGGCACTGGTGCAAAAATAACGAACACTATTATTTCATTATTAGCATCAACTTCTTGCAGTTACAGTAGCATAGAACTCTCATTGGAAATCCCAGTCAAGCAGGCCTAAATGCCCCAGTGTAATTCGACAGCTGCATTGAAGATGGAGCCGGATTAAAGCGCAGAACCGCACACGACTGTTTGCTAAAATTTGCAGAATGTTGCTCTGCTGATGGTATCTGGTCGCCAGGACCGATTGGAGTGTTTAAATTCAGCACATTCTGCCCGGAGATGCCGCCTGTTTAAACATACTGGCTGAAGAAAGCTGATGACGGATTTCTGTTCAGTAAGTGAGGAATATTTGCCAACATTCAGACAGGGCGATAAATATTTCATTTAACGCCGCAGTGCTATGGGTATGGGTAAAAAAAAACGAGGTGCTTGACAGAAACGCAAGGTTTATAGAAAATACCAGTGAAGATAAACGCTTGAGACGTAAAGAGTTTGTTTGGGTTGGGGAAAAGATGCGTAATCGGATGAGGTGTTGAAGGAATGGAAATTGGCGATGATTGGAGGAATCATCGCGGAAATTACAACCCTGTTCCTGAACTATAGGTTGGGGGTGTGAAACTAGCAGCTATGCAGTTCGAGTTTAAATACACGTTTTCGTTTGTGAAGTCTTTACATAAGTAATATTGCATTGCACATCATGCAAATGCAATGTGGTTTGTAAGAGGTTTGAAGCACCAACTTTCATAGGAATAGTTTGAACGTATAACACGCCGGAGCACATCTCCCGTGCAAGCAGTCGTGTGCACTGCAGGCTTCTGCCGTAATGCTGGCAGGTGACACGTCAGCCGTGACAGAAACGAGGCGACATACAGGTGAGCCCAGAACACGCTCGGCATCTGTTGTCTTCAAGACATTTTGCTAATATAAAACGGCTTAGCAAGGGCCGCTTACCCATTAATAAGCAGCTAACTTCGCTGTCATGAATCAATTGAGCTTTTGAAATCCCGGAAGCATTAAGATGTACGTATAATTATTTTCGGGTGTGCTGTTTAATGGTGGCATAACGGACAGCTGCTGGTCAGACGCACACCCCTCTCCCCAGTGTCCGAAATATGCGGTGGCCCTGCAAAGCAACCCGAGTCAACTCCATCCAAGCAGACCTGCTTGGTGATGGCGATTGTGTACAAAGAACGGTGAGTGCCATCCATTAGAACAAAACTAGCGGAAAGTTGATGCTTGATAGAAGATTGGGGCCTTGCATAAACATTAAGCAATCAGCATCCTTTCACGTCCAAATACACGGCAGGAACGTTGAGAACGATTACTCCTTCCATCTCCCATCCTCAACATGGAGGTTTACCAGGGAGACTCCCAGACTTGTAGAAACATTGAACTGCTGGTTTATATAAAAACACAAAGTGCCGGAGTAACTGTGGAGTGCAGTCTGAAGAAGGGTCCCGACCCGAAACATCACCTATCCATGTTTTTCGGAGATGCTGCCTGACACGCCGAGTTACTCCAGCGCTTTATGTTCTTTGTGTAAACCAGCACCTGCAGTTCCTTGTTTGTACACACTGGAATATTCAACGGGTCAGGCAGCACCTATGGAGTCCGAAGAAGGGTCCCGACTAGAGATTTCGCCTATTCATGTTGTCCAAAGATCTTATAGCGCTCCGCTGTAGGATCTTTGGTTGCGTCGGAGGAAGGGTCCCGAGTCGAGATGTCCCGAGTCCCGAGTCGAGATGTCGACTATTCATGTTCCCCTGAGACGCTACCCGACCCGCTAAAGCTAAATCATATCAGCACTTTGTGTCTTTTTTCCCCAGAACAAAGACAACATATCAGCACTGTCTTTTTCGTGCACGGATGACATCTACGTTCTGTTCTTTTGTGCCTAGATTCCGGAATTTAAAAAAAACACACACACGCACACATGTAGACGGAATTAACAAAGGAATGCAAAAAAACCCCGAATAAACGACAGCGTACATTTATTGTGGAGGTAGGAACTGCAGATGCTGGATTACATCGAAGATAGACACAAAATGCTGGAGTAATTCAGCGGGCCAGACTAGCATCTCTGGAGAGAAGGACTAGGTGACGTTTTGGGTCGAGACCCTTCTTCAGGCTGAGAGTCAGGGGAGAGGGAAACTAGAGATGTGAAAAGGTACAAAGAACAAAATAATAAAAGGCATGAAAAGAACAAATCGAAACCAGCAACGATGATCAAGGAAGGGTGGAACACACAATAGTCCAAAGGTACATTGATTGTCATATTCAGAAAGAGAATGGTTATATTTGTGCAGAATTATCAACGTGTATGTAAATGGAAGAGTTCAGTTCTGTTCAGAGGAAGCAGCAAAAGGAAGGCTAATTCATTTACTACTGTGGTGCAAACCACAAGAGATCGCGGATGTACGGTCACCTGTCCATTCTCTCCCCCGGTGCTGCCTAACCTGCGCAGTTAATCGCAATTATTGCTAATATTGGGCGACTGGTTTCAAATGTAGCATAATGATAGTGAGCCCCGACCACAGTACCATCGCCTCGTTGAAAACGGTAGCCGAGCGGAGAACCATTCACAAGGATTTAAGAGAGAGTTGGATAGAGCTCCATGGGCTAGTGGAGTCAAGGGACATGGGGAGAAGGCAGGCAGGGTTATTGATAGCGGACGATCAGCCATGATCACAATGAATGGTGGTGCTGAGTCGAAGGGCCGAATGGCCTCCTCCTGCACCTATTTTCCATGTTTCTATGTTTCTATGTAAGGCGAATTGAGCGCAAGGAAAATCCAGCACGCCAATTTTAATCCTAGTAATCCATTTCAGGAATGTAATAGTAGGAGTGATCAATTGTAGAAACAAGGGACTGCAGGTGCTGGTTTACAAAAAAAAATACACAAAGTCCTGGAGGAACTCAGCGAGTCACACAGCATCTCGGGACCATTCAGACTCCCATAGGTCCTCTCATCCAACTTACTTTATGCCCCCCCCCCCCCCCCCCCCCCCCCCCAACTCAATGAGACCGAATAAGGGTCCCGACCCGAAACATCACCTATCAATGTTCTCCAGAGATGCTGCCTCACCCCCTGGGTTCCTCCAGCATTTTTGTCTACCTTCGATGTTTCCATCATCTGCAGTTATTTCTCAAACAAATACTCCAGTACTTTGGGTCTTTGAGTGGACACTCGCGTAATCTAGTGACTCATTGTCTTGGGGCCGGTAGCGCGTTGGTCACAGTGAGAATCTATGTACTATAACGTCGGTTCCTTCGAAATAGTAGCGTCTCCTCAAGAGAGCAAATTCCATCATATTTCCGTAAACAATCTGCTCATACATGCTTGATGTAGGACGACGCGCTCCAGGCATGAATGCAGTCTTGATCCAAATATCGAGATGAGAGGAGTGAATGACTGCGACATCAAGAAACCCCTTTGAATCTGGGTAAGGATGTTTTGCTTGTAGAAATGACCACAATTTTTAAATGTAACCTGTCCACACACTGACTGATACCATTACCAACTAAAATATGCCATGGATATGATTTTTGAAATGTAGGTTTAGTGTGATTTTCACCATGGTTTGTTTTCAAACGATTTAAAATCTAGATGGTGTCCTCTTGCACTGGCTCTGAATCTGTCGTTTCCTTAGTCATTCTAGTCTATATCAAAGTCCCTCTTTAGTTTCCTGTCAGCCTTTACAATTATTGCTCTCAGAATTGTTTTGCTTTGAAAGGAAAGTTTGAAATCCTGTTTGCATATGATGTTCATTAGTAGCAATCCCAAGTTTATAGAATTGCATTCAGCAGTGATTATTTTAACATCGTGATGAATCTCAGTGTCTATAAAAGGAACATTTGAGCACATGAAGTAACTTAAGGAGGGGCGGTTTGTTTGTTAAAGCTACTCTTCTTAGTCATTGAGACATTTTGGAAAAGTTCTTCAGCTGCTGATCTTTAATCTTCAATCAGTTATAAACTTGGAAGAGGGGCTATTCATTGAATTTCATTATAAAATTATATTTGCTCATGCAATGAAACAATTCATGTCAGATAAGATCTGGTTAACATTGATAATTGGATTTGTGAATGATTAGTAACATTTATGCTACAGAAGTGGCTGGCTATGAAAGTCTCCACCTTAAGCAAGATTAATCTTGTTGCTGTTAATCACAGTGGCATTATCACAAAGTTTGTCATCATCAATATTTTAGGGGTGAGAGTGGGAAATGGATCTCACATTTGTCCAGAAACTCAACTGTACCAGCAACATAAATGAAGCAGTTGCAAGAATGTGTTAGACGGTGGGTATTATGAAGCAAGTGACCTCCCATCTGATCACCAAAATATATCCACCACCACTTGGGACAAGTTAGAATGTAAAAAGAATAATACACAATGGGTTGTATAAGTATACTACATTAAAGGATCTTGACACCATCCATTCACACCCATGCATTAGACTTGTCTCCTGTCCATTTGTACAATCACCTACCTGCCACCCCCAACCCCCCCCCCCCCCCCCCCCCCCCCCCCCCCCCGGCTCCTATCGCCACCTCCTTCAGAACCAAAGACAGAGAGTCCAATGTGTACATTATGGATAGCAGAATTTCAAATAGGTTTCGGAAGCACCTTCAGAACCCCAGATCACCAATACCAATTTGGATAAGGGCATCTGATGCATGAAAATGCCATCATCTCCAAATTCCCTCCAGATCACATAATCTTTCCCTGATTATTCCTTCAGCCTCATTGGCTCGGCATCTTGGAACACCTCATCTAACGCTGGAGGTGCACCTTTCCTATACTGCACTGGGCTAAATTGATCTTTGCCTCCTAATCCCATTTTCCTGCCTTCTCCCCATAACCATTGACGCCCGTTCAAATCAAGAATTTGTCAACCTCTGCCTTAAAACAATCCACTGACTTGGCCCCCACAGCCTTCTGTGGCAATGGGTTCCACAGATTAATTACCCTCTGACTAAAGACGTTCCTCCGTACCTCCTTTCTAAAAGAACGGCCTTTAATTCTGAGGCGATGACCTCTGGTCCAAGACTCTCCCACCAGTGGAAACATCCTTTCCACATCCACTCTACCTATGCCTTTCATTATTCTGTAAGTTTCAATGAGGTCCCTCCTCAATCTTCTAAACTCCAGCAAGTAGAGGCCCAGTGCTGTCAAACACTCATCATATGCTAACCTACTCATTCCTGGAATCATTCTTGTAAACCTTTTCTGGACCCTCTCCAGAGCCAGCTCACAGTACTCCAAATGCGGCCTGACCAGCGCCTTATTTAGAGCCTCAGCATTACATCTCTGTTTTTGCATTCCAGTCATCTTGATATGAATGCAGGCATTGAACTTGCAAATTAACTTTTTGGGAGTCCTGCACCAGCACTCCCATGTCCCTTTGCACCTCTGGTATGTGGATTCTTTCTCCATTTAGAAAATAATCTATTCCTTTATTCTTATTGCCAAAATGCATGAACCCACACTTTGCTATACTGAATTTCATCTGCCACTTCTCTGCCCACTCTCCTAACCTGTTTAAGTCCTTCTGCAGAGTCCTAGCTTCCTCTGCACTGCCTGCCCCACCCATCTATCATAGCATCATCTGCAAACTTGGCCACAAAGCCACCAATCCCCTTATCCAAGTCATTAATATACAATGTGAAGAGAAGCGGCCCCAGTACCGACCTTTGCAGAACTCCACTAGTCACTGGCTGCCAACCTGAAAAAGCGTATTTTATTGAAACCCCTTGTTCAGCCATTCAGCCAACCCACTATCCATGCTAGTATCTTCCCATTAATACCATTGGCATCTTCCCTAGCAGCCTGATGTGCGGCACCTTATCAAAGGCCTTCTGAAAAGTTATGGAGGAAGATTTCCATTGTCACCATGCCTTAATATCTTCTGAAGGTATAATGTGCTGGAATGATTTAAAGGCATGTGATCACTTTCAAACTTGCATTGACTTAATATTGATGGTAGACCCAAGATGTTAGTCCTAAGTAAGGTGAAAAATCTAAACAAAGACGACACCACAGATGCTGGAAATTTGAACCAAAAATGGGATGTGGTACACCCAATTGTCCATGTAGCCTCTTAAGAGAACAAAAGACTAATCTTTCACAGCGCTTATAAACCATACTAAAACTCGTATATTTGCTATTTTAGACAGAGTGCTATTTAAGCCAAGTGAATTAGAAAATGTTGGTCAGACATGATTATATTGAAAGGCAGGTCTGACTCGAAGGGCCAGCTGGTCTACTACTGTGTTTTCTTGTGTTCTTGATACAAAAGTAGTGCATTCCAGGATATGGGTTAACAAGTAACAATTTGATAGTTATTTTTGTTGAATAAGTTGACTAAGAATTTCATTCATGTAATTCATTGTCTTCTAAGCTTATTTTTGACATCAATAAAAAAATAATAAAATAATAAAGTAATTTGAAAATATCTTTGCATCACTCTGTTTCACCGATTATTAATCTGAGTTTGATGTACAATTCAAGTGTTAAATTCTTATGCGTTCTGTATTTTTCTTCACACACAATTTTGGCTGTTTGTCTGTTCTGGAGTCTTACACACAGGGTTACTTTAAAAGAAAAACAAAAATGTGTTCTGCATGTGAGCAAAAAGCACAAAACAGCATATGGTAATCAGAGAAAAAAGTTTCCTTCAAGTTGTAGTCATGCTTGAAGGAAACAAACTGTTTTGAAGAAACAAACTTGAACAAAAACAAACTGCTGTGGTTGTTTGAGGCCATTCATTGCAGCCTCACTATGTTAATGCAGGATTTCTTCTGATCCAGATCTAAACATTATAATCTCCATCTGCTTCATCAATCTTCACTCCATTTAAAGTGAGACGTTCATGATTACATTGTATTTATTTCAGCCTGAAGAGTTCCGACCTGAAAAGTCACCCATTCCTTTTCTCCAGAGATGTTGCCTGACCCACTGAGTTGCTCCAGCATTTTGTGTCTTCAGTATAAACCAGCATCTGCAGTTCCTTCCTACCACGTTGTTTCAAGAAGATCTGGACATCATTCAAGCATGTCCTGATGTGGCAAGAAACATATGTACCATACAACAGCAAGGCAATGACCAACTACAGCAAACAAAAGTATAACCATATGGACGCATTGCCATGACCATAAACAGTTCAACCACAATTGACATCTTGAGTGTTTATTGTTGACTAGAAGCCAGAAACTTAATGGGAACCATCCATATAAATACAGTGGCTAAGAGTGTGGCTGTCATTTCAAGGCCTATGTATCACTTTCAAATTCCTCAATACAAAAAATGGATATCTGGAATATGATGGAACAGTTTCCTTTTGGTTTAAAAAAAAAATGTAGCTGCATGAAATCACCAAAAAAGCCACTTGGACAAAGCAAATGGCTTGATAAGTGCTCCATCCACCATTTTAAACATTCTGTCCCTCCCTTATATATTAAATGGTATGTATTAACACAATGCACGGCAGCCAACAGCTGAGTTTAAAAAAAAATCAATTTCACAAATCCATGATCTTGCATCACCAGATTGTGAGGATTGCAAAGACACTGCATTCTTCAAATTCATCAAGCCAACGATGGGAATGGCAGATGGGATTTAATCCACTAACCGCAAAGTGCCCTCAGTGATGTATTTTGGGAAGCCAAATCAGGCAAGTATATACACAGTGGAGGGCGGAGTATCTAGCATCTGGAATAAGCTGCCAGATAAGGTAGGACCAGTAACCACATTTTAGAGGCACCAACAGATACGTGCATTAACAAGGCATAGTAGGCTATGGAAATAATGCAGGCAAGTGGGATTATTATAGATAGGTAGGATGGTTGGCATGGACTTGGTGGGACAAAGTGCCTGTTACTATGCTACAAATGTCATTTGACTTTAAGGCTCTTTTCTCTTTGCTTTTGGAAGTCGGCTGAGGGCACTGCAGCATTTATTATCTTGAATTGTTGCTGTAACGTGAGTAATACATAGGACTCGTCAACAGTGCCAACTATTTATTGTGCATGGAATCATAACCTCTTTATCTGGTGGTAGTTTAACTAACACATTATATCAAGTGATCCTATAGTTGCCATACATGTTCACACTAATCTTTCCTCTACTGACTAAGTATACCAAACCTCGTTTAACTTCACTTGTCTTTAGCATGGTGCTGTGGGTGATATCATCCTTGCCTCTGGACCAAGATCTTCATAATCTTCCTCCACGCTAGTGATAAGGCATCTCTCATTGTTCTATTATCTGCAACATTATAACATTATCATTATAACATGACCCCCCTATGTGACAGGTCCTTGTAAAGATTGTGCTGAAGGTTTACTTAACTGAATTTTGCATCATTTGAGAAACCATACATCTTTGCAATGCTGTTTGTAACAATGCAATATTGTGATAAAATTCAGTTCTCAAAAATGTCTGAATTATAATACAACAATGTTTTTGAGACCATCAATTTACTTTCTGACATTATGAACCTCCTACATTAGAGATAGCTTTAATATGTGGTTATTTAGCATCCATGACATGCAAATCAAGCTTGCAGAATCTGGGTCACAAGGATGATGCCAACACTATTATTTTCCCGTGATTACTTTATTTAAATCTTTTTATTTGAATTTCACAGCAATTTGCATACATACAATGATAACAGACAGTGATAGTCAGGACATAATTGTGCAACAGTATGTAAGCGACCCTCAAAGCCCTTACCCTTACCACCCCTCAATCCACCCGAATCAGGTCGGATCCAAACGGGGACAAACAACATTCACATACGTACACATCCACACAAATACGATAAGATAAACAAAACAAAATGTACAAAAAAAAAAAAATGTAAAAAAAAAAAAAAAAAGGGGGGGGGGGGGGGGGGTGGTGGGGGGTTGAGGGGAGAGCAGTTGCAATAAGACAGAGCAGTGATAGAAGGCACTCAGTCCTCTTCCGAATCCGGAAACAAGTTGAGAGAGTTAACAAGTTCCAGGAAAGGGTTCCATGTATCTAGGAACCAGCGATTACTTTTGCACAAAACAACACATTAAGTTTCCAATCATTGCATGATCCTCATTGTTATTTTCCTCAAGAAAAAAAATAGGTCTACACTTATCAAAGAATAGGATTATCTGTATATGCTTACATGACCTAATGTCACCTCCTAAATAAAGTGCACAATATGCCAAAGCAATCATTTAGATATAATTTAATTGCAAATGCAAGCTAAAATCTCTTGGAAGATTTTAAGGACACTTTGCTGTCCCCATTACCATTTTAAAGTGTTTTTCATTCAAATTGATGTTAATTGAGTAAGGAGAGGATACAATAAAGCATGTATGGAAAGAAGGTTTACTACTTTCTGCAACATTTTTGTCAGATTTCTCCTGAATGTGTGAATCTGAGTATTGAAAGTGGGAAGAACTTTGAGGGGTGTGAGAGACAAGACAAGAGAGACATTTATTTGTCACATGTACCAATTGGTACAGTGAAATGTGCAGTCACCATACAGCCATACGAATAAAAAAGAGCACAGAACACGATAGTCTTTAACATAGACATCCCCACACAGCGGGATCAAAGTTTCCCACTGTGAGGGATGGCACCAAAGTTCAGTCATCGTCCTCTGTTGTCCTCTGTTGCTCACCCATGGTCGGGCGGCTCCCGAACCCCTCGCTGTCGCCGCTACGGGTGGCCCGCTGTTCAGGCCCACTCGTCAGATGATGGAACTCCAACGTCAGAACGGGAGAACATTCTCAGAGGCTTGGACTTCTGAATCGGCCACTTCCTACCGGAGACCGCGGCTCCCGAAGTCCACAGGCCGAGCTGCTCAAAGATTCACGCTGGCGGCCCTCGGCAAAGGGATCCCAGGACTCCGTGATGTTGAAGTCAGCGCCGCCCGCACTGGAAGCTCTGCAAACCACAGCTCCGCGATGTTGAAGCAACAGGAGCTTCAAACGGCGATCCTGGTAAGGCATCGCCCGCATCGCGGTGAATCCAGTGCTGCGCCGCTGCTGAAGCTTTGGTCCAGTCCCCGGCAGGAAAGGCCGCGCCAATCCAGTTGGTAGACCGCGGGGGTGGGGCTAAGATGCAACTCGGAGAATAGTCACATCCTCGCCAGGAAGTGACTGAGAAACGGTTTCCTCCTTGCCCTACCCCCCTCCCCCACAGAGAAATACTAAATAAAATCCTCCAAAACGAACTTTTAAACAAACTAAAAATTTAAAAAAGATAGAAAAACAGACAGACTGCAGGTAGAGGCTGCTATCAATGCGGCGCCCCTAGTAGTGTGGTAGTGAAGCCACCTTCTATCTATATTAGACATCTATTGCACATGCACACCTTCCACCAATATGTCATTAGACCACAAGTAGGATTGGAAAACCCGCTCATCATTCTTTTTCTTTATTCAAGCACAGTTCTTTCTTGATGTAAAATAAAAGCTCAAATCATCTCCAGTTTGCTTTACACAAATTATTGGATTCTGAGCCATATATTGTACACTAACTTTGATTTTAGTATTTATTCAACTATCTTTAAACAACGTTTCAAATATTATGAAAGTATAACAAACATCTAGAAACATGCTTGAAAATAGAAACTGATCTCACTGTCCCTGTAATGTTGATGGATCAGTTATTTGAATTTCAAATTGCATAGACACACTGGCACCAAATTCATTCTAAAACATGCATATTCAAGTAACAGTATAATGTTGACACACAGCATTATACGTAATAGCTAATTCTAATGACTATCATTTCCTCCATCTTTTTTGTCAGAATTTGCACACATTTAAGCATAAGGTGGAGAATCTAATGGGACTTTGGATGTGTTGATGATGGAAAGAATTGTTTTTCTTGCATGTACCTGTTTTGGTTTCCATATTTCTTGTTACAATTTTCCTGCAGACACATATTAGCTCTCATTATCTGTTTTTTATCTACAATTTGACCTTGAGGAAAAGCAAATGTATCATAACCACTTTAGTGGTGGTGTTTAGTTCGTCAACAATACCTATATCTATGCTGCTTTGTCAACCTACTGAAACTTAGTTTTGGAACAATTGTATGTCTTCAGTGCTTTGTGATTAGATCTGAAAAGTGAATGGAAATTTTACTTCGGAGTCACGTGAGTGACTTCGTGAAGACCCCGCCAGCACGCATGCGCAGCATATCGTCGTGCGCATTTGCATCGGCAGGCTGGGGGGGGGGGGGGGGGAGTGCGCTCTCTCCTCCGGCTCCTTCATAAAAGGCCGGCAGGTAAGTGCTTACCTTCACTCCACAGGATGGACAAGGGCAAGAGGAAGGCGACGCTGTCCAGGAGCCGAGCTGCATCGACCAGCCAATGGCCCTTGTCCCCGGAGCTGCAAGCACCACCGGCAGCTTCGAGACATGTGGGGGCAAGAATGCGGAAGTCGGGCGCTCCCGCTACTTTAGCGCCCGACTCATCACCTGAGTGGTTTACCGCCCCAGAGCTGGATGCAACGGATCCAGACTTCGAGCCCCCTTCCCCCAAGAAAAGAGGGGGGAAACAGGTACGTGCCAAGGGGCTTCGCTCATCGCAAGCGACCCCACCCCGAGTTCCAGTAGACCCGAGGGGGCTGGGCCGGGGGACAGCTGCACTGCAGGGGAGCCCTACAGCTGTGCTCCACCACGTACCACTGCCAGGGAGATCTGCCATAGTGCAGTCTGGCAGCTCTACTGCTGCGTCGAGCAGGCCTGCAGGAGCAGGTGCCGCCGACAAAACACCCCGTCAGGCTGCGGTCAAGGGCGGAGGTGGCAGCAGTAGACGGTCGGTCAGCTCAGCTCTGGGAGCGGCCGACCATGCGCCTCCACGCCAAAAATTGGGCGATTGTGGAGGTAAGCCTGCACGGACTCTGGGGAGCCAGGTTCCGGGGGCCGGCGCCGATCCAACTCACCTGCCTTCATATCAGACAGGTGGGCCGTCACAGTCTGGAAGAAGACAGACTAGCGGAGAGTCCGTGCGGGAGTCATATGAGCGTACTTGGGCGGTAGGCCACGACAACCTGCCATTGGACACTAGACAGCACCTTACGGAGGTGTGGTCCGATGGTGGAAGCCCCAGTGATTTCGCAGGGCCTGGGGAAGTTGGCTTGTCCGCTGCACATAGCAGGGACGGTCGCATAGAGTGGTTGGAGCTCTTAGTGGAGCAACTCCTCCAGCGGGACCAGGAACGGGAAGAGCGGGACTCACGGGCATCCACAAGCCGTGCAAGGAGCCCGCTCAGCATCTCGTCGTCACCAGCCAGAAGTGCTAGCAGTTGCCCAGCCGTTGTGTTTGAAGACGACCCAGGACAGCCAGTGACCGCTGAGCCAGAGCATGAGGAGGTTATGCTGGACTTGGTGGGCAGGTTTGCCGCTACTACACAAACAGGGGATCCCCTGCACCACAAACTGGCGGGCACCGTTGATTACCTGACTACTCACCAATTCACTGAGCGGTTCCCAGCACAGCTTCTGCGAATGTTGCAGGGGCGACCAGTGGCTTATTGTAGAATCGTTGAAAGGTTTCTTCACTGGCCCAGCCCGCGGTGGCGAGGATGTGGTCCATGGGCACCTCCATGGCCCTCGCCGCTGATGTGGATGCAGCCCTAGTGGAATGAGACTTAAAAATGTCAGTAGCAACTCCTGCTGCATCCAGCACCACCCTGAGCCACCTGGCGATAGTCTGTACGGTCACCCGATGATGCGGAGGTTTGTGGCTGATGAGGAGCCCCTGTTCCTTCATCCTGATGGCTCCTGTAATCCCGATGTAGTGGTGGAGATGGGTGACTATGCAGAGAGTGGCATCTACAGGGTATGCCCGAAATTCCAACTGTAGCCCATGCGCCCCTGGTCTGTGCTGCTTCAATAAATCTTGGACAAAGAAATTTATTTGACCAGGGATGATACCATAGAGAAAATAAAACCGCCCAAGAACTGCATCAACCTCAGTGTGCCCTTGGTTAATGCCCAGATCTGGGGACACTTGAGTACGGCCACCAGATCTGTATTTTACGAGGAGTCGCGGTGAGGGATTTCGTGCCCCCCGCTCCCACCCTCTATCATAGGATCAACTAGGAAGTTCTGCGTTCTTCATCTTACTATTTTTAGTCATGGTGCGTTCTGTGATTCCACACCGCTGCTTTGAAGGATGCTGCGCATGCGTGCTGGCGGGGTCTTCACGAAATCCCTCACCGCGACTCCTCGTAAAATACAGATCAACCTTCAAACTTGGTAAGTTCTCGTTTAATCTTACTAATAAATTTGATAATGCGTGATTACTTTTCAAAGAAATGTTATAGTTTGGTCAGCACTTCAACAACTTGCAGTCTGGGCTTTGTTTGAACCCAAATCCTTGGCAAATGTCCATGAATTAGTATCTTCATTAGGACTTAGTCTGTCTGATAAATGGAACAAACAATATCACACTGGCAGTACAGTGAAACATTAAATCTTGGACAAGAGAGGGTTCACTAGCAGTCCAGACATGCCTGATCCTGATGAGTAGAGGAATCATATGAGAAAACAATCACACATGTTTGTATCACAATGCATGTAACCTTTCATTCTGCGATCAAAAACACAGAATAACACGAGGAAGTCATTTTACCCAATACACTAAAATGTCCTGCAATAATTATGGCACTGGCGATATTCCACATAGGCCAATTTAGTACAGACAGTTGGCAATTATGTTTCTGTATAGGTCATGATCTTAATTATTACATCATATTTGAGTTGGGGATAATGCACGATGGATGTGGATGGAAAATTATTTGAAAGAAAAGCAGTTAAGGTAAACTCTATACATGAATCCTAGTTATGATCAGTTCATAAATGCATTTATCTTGAGCTGGTACTAATTATTAAAAATGAGCAAAAAGTCGAGTATAATTTAAACTTTGTGATCCAAGTTTCAAAACTGAAATTTGTGGGGAGTTTTTATTGTTGGTACACTGCTTTAACATTAGCTGATAGGTTAACATGAGCAGAATGGTGAAGACTAAATGCATCATCATGCTTCCAACGGAGTCCCTCAGTTTAAACATATGGGCCTTGGACGAAACTATGCAGCCTTGATTTTAAATGCCTGCATACTTAGCTCTCAGAATGTGTTTCCAAAATGAGAACGCTAATGGAACCAGCAGCTAAAGGAGGCATTGTGGCACTACAAAGAGAGAAGCATTACTGGCAATGCTGTGGACACCTTTGCCTCCCTGCTGCTCTGCACTATCATGCTTTAGACTATAGAGATACAACGAGAAAATAAACCCTTCAGCCCACCGAGACCGCACCGACCAGCGATCACCCCATACCCTAGCACTATCATACACTCGAGAGAGAATTTACACTTTTTTTAACCAAAACCTATTAAACTACAAATCTGTAAATCTTTGGAGTGTGGGAGAAAACTGGAGCGCCTGGAGAAACCCCACGAGGTCACAGGGAGAAGGTACAAACTCCATACAAACAGCACCTGCAGTCAGGATCGAACTCGGGTCTAAGGCAACAACACTACCACTGCGCCACTGTGCCATCCATTGTGCTGAGAATCTGCATGCTATGAAAGTGGCATGTATCCCTGCCCACTGTAGGGGGAGCTTGACAAGAATCCCTGTCCTCCACTGGTGGTCCTGGAAAAATGAATTGGCAAGTGGCCTGATGTGGAGAGTCTGCCCGTGAGAGCTAGTGAGGGATCCGCTGGAGCAAGTGTTGCAGCGGTCTGCCAATGCATGGACGAGCAGTTAGCAGTCACCAGGAAAGGCTCTCATTCACCGTGCAGGGCGAGCTGCAGTTCCCACCCCATATCGTACCGCGATGACCACAGTGCTTGATCCTACCTGATGGACATCATTCCTCACAGGCAGCTACACGCTGAACTATAAGTGATTCATTTCCAGAGGAGAGAGCAGTGGAGTTTAAAGATCTGCGCCAGATTCTCAGAACCTGCCGCACAGTGATGCAGAGGAAGAGCTGCTGCCTCACAGCGTCAGAGACACGGATTTGATCCTCATGTGCTGACTGTGTGGAATTTATACGTTTTCCCTGCGGTTTCTCCGGGCGCTCTGGTTTTCTCTCCCACATCCCAAAGATGCCTGGGTCTGTGGGTTAACTGGCTTCTGTAAGTTGCCCCAGTGTGTAGAATGCATAAGTGGGATAACATAGAACAAATATACGGGTGATTGATGGTTGGCATGGACTTGATGTGCCGAAAGGCTTGTTTCAATGCTGTATCTCTAAACTCTAAATTCTAAACAGCAGAAAATAACATACTGTGCACATTTATTTTCTAAAGCACAGGTGGATACATACCTTTGAGTGTTCTGACTAGAAGACCAAGTGTGTTGTTACAAATCAGTACTCTGCAGGGTAGTGCAAATCAAATACCAATGTAACCACAATATTTGTTACAAGCCATTGAAAGCTCATTAAAGTATATATTGTATAATCATTACTTAGGACCTGATTAAAGGTCACATCATTTGTAGAATATGTTTTTTAAATTTATGTTTTTAATTCTAGGCATTGATTGAAGGATAATTGTATCGATATTAAAAAGCCTTTTTGTAGCGTGGTGTTTATCGAATGTCCACATTGAATGAAGGAGCTGTGAGATATTTTGCAGTAGCTCTTTGGTCACAGATTTGGTTATATTCCAAATTACTTCAAATGTAATCATGTTTCCATGGTTTACACTTTTGTACCCAATGTTACAATTGTGACTGAATATTAAGTCTTTAAGAAAGAAATACAAATGAGTTTTTATAAGAAATCAGCATCGCAAAAGCCACACAGTTACAACATTTGCTTGTTCAATGTGCATTAGTCACTGACTCTTTACTACATTTCTTCCATTCAAAGTAGCAGCCAAAAACCAAATCAACCAAACCTCAGGAGCAATAAAAACAAACTGTGGAAATGATTGCTTTCTGCCAAGGGTTTCAACATTATCAAAAACAAACATGTAGGTTCTGCACTATTCTATTTTCAGCCCTATGCAGCTTGTAGGCATCAGTGATTGGAATATTTCCTTGGCGTCTTGAAATATCTGCAATTTGCTTTGTGTCATACCTAATAATAAGACGGTGTTTAAGTTATGAATTTCAATTTTGTACATTGGTTCCTAAATTCAATACTTCATGGATCAAATAAATCCCAAATCATCACCTTCAATTTCTTGTTTTCAACACCAATCCTGTTGTTATGCAATAGTTCACCAAAGGGACTGGAAAAAATTGCACCAAGCCACTTGTGTCCCATTATTGTGCTATATTCAACTTTTGTCAGATTTTCAGTGCAAATAACTGCAAAGCAATCACACAACTGACATCAAGGATCATTGTCATGTTGAGCTCATTCCTTTGACCTCCAGCCTGATTACATTATGATCAACTTGAGGAAGGAGCACGGGCAGCAGCAGCAGCTCATATCATTCCTCTTGCTAACACTAAATAGTTTTAATATTTACATTAATGGGACTCACCCAATGCAGTGCCAGGTTTTATAAAGCTGTATCAATGACAATGATCTGCCTATAAGTTGATCCCTAGAGTATCTGAGGATGCCTACAGATTCATGAGATTATTTGCCTCAGCAATTGAATAATAATGTAGTAACTACCTGTTTGTAATGCTCCCATTATGTGGTATCTACTACTTCCCATGCTTTCCTGAAGGAAAATTGTTATGTGTACAAAGTAGGTAGTTACTTCATTAAACCCTTTATTACAGAGAGGGATATGGGGCAAATACAGGCAGGTGGGACTGGTGTAGATGGGGCATCTTGGGCAGCATTGGCAAGTTGGGCTGAAGGGCCTGTTTCCATTCTGTATAACTCTATGACTCGACTCCACTATCATCCCATACAGATGCACATATGAATTCCTTATAAATGGATATTGGTTATACTTTTTGGTAAACATCATGGACGGTACTAACGAGGTAAATGCATTGTATTAAGAGATTGATCATTTAAAAATACTCTCCAGAAATAAACGTGTTTTGGGAACTAGCGGATGTTAGGAATATTTGTTGAAACCTGTTTTTCTGTTTATATGGATATTGCTCCTTTGCTGCATGTGGTAGAATAGCTACCTTAATCTAATAATGCAGTGAAATAATATTTACATTTATTATTGGCTGGGAAACAATCATAATTCTTCCCTCAATTCCCCTGAATTTATTGGTGTACTGCCCCATTTCAAAGAGATATCAACCATATTGTTTTAAATTAAACATTACACCTAGGCCAGATGAGAATGTCAAATTAAGGACATTAATGAACCAATAGGTTTTTATACCTAAGAAATTGCAGATGCTGGAATCTTGAGGAAGACACACGGTGCTGGAGGAACTCATTGGATCAGGCAACATCTGTGGAGTGAAAGGACAGACTATAGTTTGGGTCAGGACCCTTCTTCATACTGGTTAGAGAATTGGGGGAGAAAGCAGGAGAAGAGAGGTAGAGCAGGACAAAGGCTGTCAAGTAATAGATCGATACAGGTGAGGTGGTGGTGTGGGGGGTGGGGGGGGTGGGGGGAGCATGATGGCAGATGGGTGGAGTAGATGACAAATACTTCCTTAGAAGGCTTAGGAAGTTCAGCATGTCCACTACAAATCTCACCAACATCTACAGATGCACCATAGAAAGCATTTTATCAGGATGCATAGCAGCTTGGTTTGGGAACAGCTCCATCCAAGACTGCAAGGCCAGCAGCATAATCAAGGATGAGTCACACCCTGGCCACTCCCTCCTCTCCCCTCTCCCATCAGGCAAAAGGTATAGGAAGGACCTGCAGTTAAAACCAAAGATGGACACAAAAAGCTGGAGTAACTCAGTGGAGCAGACAGCATCTCTGGAGGGAAGGAATGGGTGACATTTCGGGTCAAAACCCTTCTTCAGACTGGAGAAGGGTCTTGACCTGTAACATCAACCATTCCTTCTCTCCAGAGATGCTGCCTGTCCCGCTGAGTTACTCCAGCTTTTTGTGTAAATCTTATAGCCCTGTCTCACGGTGCAAGTCCACCCACAAGTGACCCCAAGTGAGAGAAAAAAAACAGACTTGTGGTTGTGTACGAGATTCCAAGTTTATGTTCAAGCGTTTAACCGAGTTCCCACAGGTATGTCATTTCTGCGATGTTCCACGTTCCTCTCCTGAGTTACCAAGTTCCTCTCCCATTACTCTTGAGCCAACCGTGAATGAAGCAAAAGTGTTAAAGAAGACATCTCCATCCTGCGGCTTTGAGTTAAAGATAGAATTCAGCGTGGCCGCATCTATTGATATGACCTACAAAGGGAAAAAGCGCACCCTCCAGTGCCAGAGCAGTTACACTTATGATTTGTTTGAAACACACATCACGTAGTTAGAAGACCAGCGGGCGGAGGTTTGTTATATTTTAATTGAATTTACTGCCAGGTCTACACACTGTGGGGAGACGGGAGATGAAATCTTTGAATGTGGACGGATGTCTCCGCGCCTGCTCGTTCTAAGCGGAATATATTTTTAGTTGCCTTTCAAGCCGGCAACTTGTTTTTGTGTATTCACACACACTTTTCGTGTGTGAGGGTGTGAGAAGTCCAAGTCGGGTGCCAGCCGGCTGGCCGCAGCCGCTGTTCTTTCACATCAGTTGCACATCAGTTTGTTGCGAGACGGAGCTCAGGGTTTGCCTCCTGAGCTGCTTTGGTGCCCAGGCGTGAGTTGAGGTGGAGGGAGGTTGGGTGGGGTGGGGGGCGCGTGGGCGTCATTAATCTGTCTGTAGTGACAAGGCTCTTGGGTTAGGATGGGATCATTCTCTGTGGGATGATCTTAGTGCGGGGGACAAGTGTAGGAGAGGTTGTACTGACTGTGTGGGCAGACACTTTGGTAGTGATTGCCCACCAGTCTGAAATCTGCTGTGTCTCCTTGTCCCTGGGATAGCAGGGGGGGATCAAACAGCACAGTACCCCCCTCCCCCTCCACGTCAACACGAAGGGCAACGATCCCAAGGCTTTAGCGTCAGAAACAGCGGGCAGGCAACAATCACCCGCTATAACGCTTCTCTAAACCCTTCCCATCCATTTATCTGTTGTTAATAACCTCAAGAAAATCCCTGCTTCAGTTTCCTGGGTCCAACTCAGAGAGAAGTCTCCCTCCTTTCCAGGGTTAATCGCTCCACTGTTTATAATGCTCTCTGCATTATGAAGTCCTCGACAGTGAACCCATGGGCAATCACTACCAAAGTGTCTGCTCACACAGTCAGTACACTTGTCTCCCGTACTAAGTCACACCAACCCCCCCTCCCCTCCATTCTCCCCCCCTTCCGGTCTCCTCATTGGTGACCCTTGGACTATCCATGATCGGACATTGCTGGCTTAACCTTGCACTAAACGTAATTTCCTTATATATCTATACAATGTAAATGGCCACTGACTGGATAGTATGCGACAAAAGCTTTTCACAGTACCTCGGTACAGGTGACAATAAACTAAACTAAACCAAGACTACAGTTGTAAAGGAGACAAAGGGGTATCAGATTAGGAGAGAAGATGAGAGTGAAATATAAAGCCAGAGGGAGGTGTATGGATGTAGGAGTTTTTATAACAATCTGATTGGTTCATGGTAGCCATCACTTAGACTATTTTTGGATTTATTTAATTACTTAGATTTAAATTCTCGAACTACTTGTGGGATTCAAACAAATATATCCATTTATTCAATTAAGTAACCTAGGCCACTGGAAAATAGCCCAGTAAATTAAAATATATATATTTCTAAATGATTTAAAATAAAATCTGGGGATTTTTAAGGAACTCGGCATCTTGGTCTTGATCTCCATTTTCCTTCATTTGTCTGAAGAAGGGTCTTGACCTGAAACGTCACCTACTCCTTTGCTCCATAGATGCTGCCTCACCCGCTGAATTTCTCCATGATATTTATCTACCTTCATTTATTATATTATTTTGTAAGTCAAGTAATATAATTTCATCCAGTGACACAAGTTATTGCAGATAACAAGATGCACAAATGTCTGATTGGCAGGTAAATTAAATTATGGTTACATTACATTAATGCCAATCTGAAATATGTCTCCCTATTCACCTCCCCCTACATTTTACATGGAATTAAAACCCTACCTGATCGGAAAGATAATTCTTTTTTATTCTTATTTTGCACAATAATGTAAAGAATTGAATGAACTTGTTTGCCATTTCTCAATGATCACATAATAATTTGATCCAATTAATTTTTTTGAAGAAATTATTAGGGTTTTGGATACTGCTTTCAAGATTAAAAATTATTTTTGATGACATTTGCTGCTTTTTGAAATCTAGATTGGCATTGTTTTCTCACCTCTTCCAATATTTGTTTTATATCAATTTATCTGCCCAGTATTCAGTACTTTCTGTCTTGATGTTTTTAAAACATTATGCTTCACTTCAAGGCTACCTTTGTGCTTCTTATTCAGTCATTGCGGTTTGGTCTTGCTCCATTTCTCTATCTCATAAGTACATAGAGTACTTCTTTTCAAATACTTTCAAAGCAATCTTGGGAAACAATCCTACTTTTCGTTTTGTTTTTCAATACTACTTTACAGCTATTCATTTAATCCTGACCAAAATCTTTATTCAAGCTCATTATTTTGCCCTCCTAACATTTTGTAAACTGGAATGGATACATTTTGCACCGGCATATTTTATAAGATGTCTTACCTCAAAACGATCAGAAACCAAGCATCTATTTATTTGTTCTGTACCTTTACTTAACTCTAGTTTCCCTCTTCCCTGACTTTCAATCCAAAGAAGGGTCATGACACGAAACCTCACCAATTATTTTTCTCCAGAGATGCTGCCTGACCCTCTGAGTTACTCCAGTATTTGGTGTCAATCTGTTTCTTGTATGTTGTTAATTAATTCTGTTGGCCTGTTAGCACTAAATCTAATGTTACATCTCCTCTTGTTCAATGGTGTTTTGGTTGTGCTGGTCTCAGATTACCACTGGACATCAGTGTGAAGCGATTGTGAGCACTCTTATTAAAATATAGAGTTCCCAGTCTTCCTTGTCCTTCCATTGGATTTCATCAGTAATAAATATTATTGTATATTCTTATAGATCTTCTCAAATCCCTTTTTCCTGTTAGATGTATCTTCTGATAGATATCAATTGTCACTCTTTCATTTGCATGAACACTTGCAGAACACAGAAAACTGTGGAGGCCAAGTCAATGGATATTTTTTAGGCAGAGATTGATAGATTCTTCATTCGTACAGGTGTCACGGATTACGGGAGAAAGCAGGAGAATGAAGTTGTGAGCGAAAGATAGATCAGCCATGATTGGAAGGCTGAATAGACTTGATGGGCCAAATGACCTAATTCTGCTCCTATAACTCGTGAACTTGAACTTATGAACTTCTCTTCATGATTTTGTCAACTCCCATTTTTCCTGTTGAATATATCTTTTGAACATCAACTCCAACAGCTAAATTAACGTTGCTCTTTATGTGAAATATTCTCCAGCTGCATGGCCCCTCTTTCTTGTCTGCATTTTAATCAGTCACCATGGAAAGGAAACACACGTTGATCATCCTTGGACTACCTTGCCTGACACCTTTTAATATTATTAAGAGATTTACATATCACAAAATTGAAATGGATTGAAAAGGATCACATTCCACTAAACATCTTTGGTGGGTAATGACTAAGGAATAGTGGAAGGAGCTTGAATGAAGAATTTCAACAAAATATCTTTTGCTTTATGTAAACTTTCTGGAGAAAATGAATAGGTGATGTTTTGGGTCAAGAAATACGTTACCTATTCCTTTTCTCCAGAGGTGCTGTCTGTCCCACTGATTTAGTCTAGCTTTTTGTGTCTATCATCGGATTAAACCAGCATCTGCAGTTCCTTCCTACACTCTCCCTGTAGCCTCCCTCCTTAGCCCTATAGTCAGTAAGTGTGCCACTTCCTTCACTAACTTCCCCCTATTTTGTTGCCTGGTGGTCATGCACTCCTCCCATTTGTATCTCTCTGAGATAGTGTTCTGCAGCAAACCTTGTAGACATTCCTCCTCCTTTTAATTAATGGCTTAAGTTACTTCAGCTCAATGAACCCCATCAGGAGCAAGTTAACAAATAGACATTTCTCCCTGGCATGATCATGCAGGATAATCTCACCATCCATGCAAATTCCTGACACACAGGCTGTACTGCTATTGTATGTTTATACATTAATTCAGTATATAACTATTCCTGGTGCAACCTGATTCATCTTGCATACTAAATTATAATTAACAGCTGGTGTCATCAGTCTTTGTTTATTTACCTACTTACAGCTGATGGGTTTTTGATGTTTCCTTTATTTATTGATTCCTTTCTTTTTTAAGTTAAGTAGGTTGTCAGTCTGCTATACAGTTAAGTAATAAAGTGTAAATCAATAATTAAACACTGCTTTTATTTTTCATGTTTCACCTTTCTACCCACTGCATCACTTGTGATGCATCTCTATCAAATTATTCCCTTTTATTGACTCAGTTCTGCCTTCACTCCAGTTCTCCACACTTTTTGAAATTGCAAAATTTTAAATACCTCATGTTATGGAAAAAAACACATTTACACAGTACCCATAAAAATAAATTTCAAGGCAACATTCCACTGAATACATTCCTGTAATACAAAGTGCAATCTATTTTTTTTAAGCTCTGAAACATAGACTATGTTTTCTGTTTTACATGATTGTGTCTCATAGCTCCTTGCAATCTCCAGTCCCCAGCATTATTGTAAATCATCTCTTTTTTTTTGTATCCAGTGCATGAAGGGGATGAGAAACTGGCTTACCTATGAGTCCGTCTAGATAGTGGTGACACCTTATGCATATTTATGGGCCATAATTCACCATCTTAGTGATTGGAAATGAGTAAATATGAGCATTTGAGAAAAAAAATCATTGCATTTAATTAAAAGTGAAACCATTTCTTGAGGACAATACAATCAATCCACCATAAGTATTAATACCTTAAAGAGTCCAGGAACGCAAAGGCATTTCTCATTTTAGTTTAGGAGATTCAAACCAACAAGATGGCATGGTAACTATGTTGTAACATGTATTTAACAATAAACTTTAATTTATGAAGAACATTTTTTTAAATATTTAAATGCAGAGCATTATTCAAAGTTAATTATTAAAAGGAAGCAATGGTATTTTTTAAATCATAATATGGTAACTAAAGAATATTAAAAGGATTTCACCTATACTACCAAAAATGGCATCCAGATTAATAGTACATACTAGAACAAGCGGGATCTGTTGGGTCCCTGTCACATGGGAGGTCTGGTCCCCCAATGCAATTACATCACCATCCCCCCTCCTACCCTTATCCTCCTCCATTCCCCCTCATCCCTCAGAACACCCCCCTGCTCTTGACCCTCCTTCATCTTTCCCCTTTCCTCCTCCCCTCTCCCACTGCCTCCCTCACCTCTCCTTTCCCCTACCCTCATAATGAAAATCGTGATGTTTTTTTTTAAATGAAACTTCTTCCGCTATCCCACCCTCCCATAATGAAAATCACGTTTTTCTTTTAAGGGATTTTTTCCCATGATTTTTTATGTAAATGGAAACTTCCCTCTATCCCACCCCCACTATGAATATCACATTTTGTTTTCAAATCAAAACTTCCCCCTATCCCATTCCCCACAATGAAAATCATGATTTTTTTTGAAAGGGAGTTTTTATACCATGACTTTTTATGTAAATGGAAACCTCCCCCTATCCCACCCCCCACAATAAAAATTGCACTATTTTTTGTAAATGAAACCACTGCCCAAGAATTTGATTAAAACAGCATTTTTTTTTAAAGAGCAATTTTGAAAATCACGATTTTTAATGTAAATGAGCCTCGCTATCCCATTATGATGTAATTGTGAATGAAAATGGAAGAATTTGAATAAAACTGTGTTTTTTTTAAAACAGGCAATTTTTAATATAAATGAGATTCAGGGTCCCTTTGTGACGTCCTACGCTGCTAACGGGCAGTGCAGTTGGAAGTGACTTGTGTCAAAGTGTTTTTTGTGAAGTTTAAAATGTGAATAACTTGAAAATTATATCATCAATCTGAACTAAACTTGATACAGCACACCACAGGACAATGGTGAGTAAAGTGGACCAGAAATTGTAGCTCTATCGTGTACCGTTTTGGCATAATTTCAGTATCACACTCATGTACAAACAAACAAGTTGTGAGTTTTAGTAATATACTAGACCAAGTGGTACCTGTAGGGTCCCTGTCCCCATCGCAACCCGTTCCTCCGAAGCAATATTGCACCACTCACCCATAGCCCCCACAGGAGGCCTGGTCCCCCAACGCAACCTGTTCCCCAATACAATATTCCTCCTCCCCTCCCCTACTCCCTCCCTCACCTCTCCCTTCCTCTCCTTTCACCTACACTCAGTCACTCACTCCCTCCCTCCATAACTCCTCTCCCCCCCCACCCCCTCCTATCCCGATATCCCCAACTCCTTCCTCACCTCCCCACCCACTGCCCTCCTCTTCCTCTATCCCCATTCCATACTTCCCCCAATTCCCCCGCCTCTCTCTTTATTCCCGCTCCTCCCCACTCTCCCTCCTCACCTCCCCCACTTTTCCCCTCTCTCCATACCGCCTCCTCTCCCTCAACCCCCCCACTCTCCTCACTTTCCCAAGGACCCACTCCTCTCCCTCCTTGCGGGCACCGAGCAGCAGTGCTGCTGCCCCCAGAGCTAGCTTCAGCACCCAGGCCCCAGATCCTTTATGCAGCCTCACCCCACCACGCAGGCCTGGAGCAGCAGCAACGCTGCCACCCGCACACCCAGCCCCAGCCTCAGCCCCAAGTCCCTGGATCCCCGAGGGCCCGGAGCAGCAGTAAAATGGAAGGAAACGTACCCGTGGTGCCGTTGTGTCCATGAAGTGAGGAAAAAAAATGGAGGTCTGAAATTATGCAAAGACAGCACAGAGTACCTGTGGGGTGTCCTTAGTGATGCCAGTCAAGTAAAGAGGGAAAGTGGGGGTGGGGCAAGTGGCGTGAGCTAAAAATATGAATAACGTAAAAATTTAGCTAAAAAAAGCTAAAAATATGAATAATGTAAAATATGGCATCAATTTAAAGAAACTTGATACACCAGACCACAGGACAATTGTGAGTAAGGTGGTCCAAAAATTGTAGAGTTATCATGTACCGTTCTGGCGTTCTTCCGGATCACATGGGCAGACATGCAGACACACACGCATAGAAACAAACAAGGTGAGAGTTTTAGTAATATACTAGACCAAGTGCAGAATCCGTTGGGTCTGTTCCCCCAATGTGCGGTTGCGGGGGGGGTGGGGGGGGGCAGCATGTGGCGTCACGCACACTAACTACCACCCCGCACACACGTTAACTACCCCCTCCTCCCCATCCTCTCGTCCTCCCCTCCATCCCCCTTGATTAGAGAGTGACGGCAGAGGGAGAGTGGGGAGAGACAGAGAGAGAGAGGAACAGAGACAGAAGGGCAAGAGACAGAGGGAGGGGGTGGAGGGGAGGAGGAGAGGATGGGGAGGGTGGGGAGGAGGGGAAAGGGAGATGGGGAGAGAGTGGGGAGGGGGAGGGTGGGGAGGAGGGGAGAGGGAGATGGGGAGAGAGTGGGGAGGGGGATATGGGGAGAGAGTGGGGAGGGGAGATGGGGAGAGAGAGTGGGGAGGGGAGGAGAGGGGAGGGGGAAGGGAGCGAGAGGGGGATGAGGATGGGGGAGGGGAGGAGAGCGGGGTGGGTAAAGGAGGAGACGGGTAGGGGAAGGGGGTGGTAGAGGGGGAGAGGGAGGGTGGATGAGGGGGGTAGAGAGGTGGGGGAAGGGGAGGGGAAAGGGGAGGGTGGGGAGGGGAGAGAGGGGGAGGGTGGGGAGGAAGGGAGAGGGAGATGGGGATAGAGTGGGGAGGGGAGATGGGGACAGAGGGAGAGATGGGGAGAAAAGTGGGGAGGGAGAGGGGAGGGGAAGGGAGAGGGGGATGAGGATGGGGAGGGGAGGAGAGCGGGGAGTGTAAAGGAGGAAACAGGGGTAAGGGGAAGGGGGTGGTAGAGGGGGGAGGGGGGAGGGGGTGAGGGTGGGTGAGGGGTTAGAGAGTGGTCAGGGAAGGGGAGAGGAGAAGCGAAGAGGGGGAGGTGAGAAAGAGAGTGGTGGGGGAGAAGAGGGGAGGAAAGGGAGGGGGAGGGGAGAGGAGAGGGGGGGGAAGAGGGGGGGGGAGAGGTGGAGAGAAAGTGGAGGTGGAGAGAGAGGAGGGAGAGAGAAAGAGAAAGACAGGGAGAGAGGTGGGAGAGAGAGGGAGAGAGAGGAGGGGGAGAGAGAAAAAGGGGAGGGAGAGAGGTGGGGAGGGGGGGGGGAGGGAGCGGGGAAGAGTGGGGAGTGAGGGGGAGAGGGGTAGCAGGGAGAGTGGGAAAAGAGAGTGCAAGAGAGTGGGGAAAGGGTGGGGCGATGGGGTGAAGAGGGGTGGGGGAGGGGGGTGACGATGGGTGGGGGAGGGGGAGAGGGGGTGGGAGGGGGGAAAGGAGAGGGGTGAGAGAGGGAGATGGAAAGGGGAAAGGGGAGGAGGAGAGGGGGGTGGGGGAGGGTGTGAGAGGGTTCAGGGAGGGGGGTGAGAGAGGGGTGGGGTAGGGGGGAGAGAGGGGTGGGGGAAGGGGAGAGGGAGGGAGGGAGAGAGGAAGGAGGGGGGAGGGAGGAGGGAGAGGGTAAATAGTGTGGAGAGAGGGGGAGAGGGGTAGGGAGAGGGGTAGGGGAGAGGGAAGATTGGGAGGGAGGGGGAGAGCGGAGAGTAGGGGAAGAGTGGGGAGGGGGTTAGAGAGGGTTGGGGAAGAGAGATGAGGGAGGTGAGATGGGGAGGGGATGGGGGATGGGGAGAGAGAGGGGAGGAGAGGAGGGGAGGAGGGAGATGGGGTAGGGGAGGGAGGGGGAAGCGTGTGGAGGGGGGGAGAGGGGTGGGAGGAGAGAGGGGAAAGAATAGGGCGGTAGAGTGGGTGGGGGAGGGGTAGGGACAGTCCATCTATTCCCCATTCTCTATCACCCCCAATCCTCTTTCTCTATTCCCACACACGAGATCACGCGCTTTGACACAGGCTGCGGGGGGCGGGGCTGGGGCTGGAGCAAAGGCAGATGTAAATGAGATCCATTCTGATTGGACATCTGTGAGCATTGGGCATGGTGACATCACACGATGGAATGTTCACCAACGTTCTATAGGTGAGAGCAGTTTGATTTTTTTAACATTCTGAAATATTGGGGGGGGGGGAGAATTTTATTAAAAATGTGTACATAAAAAAGTCTAAATGTAATGAGGAGTGCATTTGTGAATGTAAAAGTGTAATGTCTAGGAAAATGGAAAAAAATCGTGGCGTTTGAGGGTCTGGTTTTGGCGGATCATGGAATCAAAGGCCAAATATCTTATCTGAAAAATAAATGGAATGTGACATACACCCACAAGACACACACACACACACACACACACACACACACACACACACACACACACACACACACACACACACACACACACACACACACACACACACACACACACACACACACACACACACACAGAGTTTTAAAAGTGTATAGATAAATGTATCCTGCAACAGATAAACATGTGCCGCTGCAGAAACAGCCAATACTCATTAGGAATCATTAAATAAATGATATGTAATAATAGAAGCCACAGAACGCATGCATTTCTCGATGCATTCAAACCATTTGCTTCTCGGAAATAAAAAAAAATTCATTTCATTATTTTCACAGTTGCTTCCAAATATAATGAAATTTTTCAACTCTGCAATTTTGATGTCACATTTTATTTTTACCTTGAGCAGTTGACTGAAATATACCAGAAATACTTATGACCACCAGGGGCGCCGGGGAGATAGCAGCCCTGCCAGCAGTCTGTTAGTTTTTTCATCTTTTTGTTATTTTTAGCAGTGTTTAAAAGTTTGTTTTAATGTTCTTCGGTTTGTTTTATGTGGGGGGAGGGGGGAGGGGGGAGGGGGAAACTTTTTTTCAAGTTCCTACCTTCCCGGAGATGTGATCAATTTTTCGGATCACATTCTCCGGGATCTGCGGCCTACCATCGATGAGCTGGAGGCCTCCTCGGACTGTCGTGAGCACCACCGCGGGGCGCAGACTTAACATCGGAGCGGATCCCTTGCCTGGGATCGCTCCCACCGCGGCCTGCGGACTTACCGTCAAGGGCCTGCAGTCTCGGGAGAGGCTAATCGGGAGCTCCAACACCGCAGAAGGTTCGATCAGCCCCGACACGAGGTTCAATCGCCTGGCGCGGGGGAGCTGACACCCCCCAATGCAGGAGCTGAACGCCTCGACGTGGAGGGCCCGAACACCACCGGCTATGAGAGTCAAGACCGTCCCACCAACGGAGGGCCTGAGGCCCCCGACTGAGGAAGAACAAAAGGAAGGACATGAACTTTATTTCGCCTTTCATCACAGTGAGGAATGTGTAGGAGTCACTGTGGTGGATGTCCATGTTAAAATGGAAAATTTGCAATTTGCAAAATTACAGTGACTTAATATGTAATTTCAAAAGATAAAATGGTGGGCTAGTATATTAAAGTTGACTGTTCTCTTGATAAATAGAACAAAGAACATACTGAAAGTCATAAAAGTTAAAAAAAAAGTTGGAATAACACAGTGGATCAATTAGTACTTCATTAAAAAGGACCAATGAAAAAAATATAACTTTTACAGTTCATCAGTCGCTTTTGAGACACAATCTTCTCAGCTCCAAATGGACCTACAGTGCCCTCCATAATGTCTGGGACAAAGACCCATAATTTATTTATTTGCCTCTATACTCCACAATTTGAGATTTGTAATAGTAATTCACATGTGGTTAAAGTGCACATTGTCAGATTTTAATAAAAGTAATTTTTATACATTTTGGTTTCATCATGTAGAAATTACAGCAGTGTATATACATAGTCCCGCCATTTCAGAGAACCGTAATGTGTGGGACACAGCAATGTCATGTAAATGAAAATAGTTATGTTTAGTATTTTGTTGCATATTCTTTGCATTCAAAGACTGCTTGAAGTCTGCGATTCATGGACATCACCAGTTGCTGGGTGTCTTCTCTGGTGATGCTTTGTCAGGCCTGTATTGCAGCCATCTTTAGTTTATGCTTGTTTTGGAGGTTAGTCCCCTTCAGTTTTTTCTTCAGCATATAAAAGGCATGCTCAATTGGGTTCAGATTGGGTGATTGACTTGGCCATTCATGAATTGACCATTTTTTAGCTTTTAAAAACTCCTTTATTGCTTTAGCAGTGTGTTTCGGATCATTGTCTTGCTGTAGAATGAACTGCCGGCCAATGAATTTTTGAGGCATTTGTTTGAACGAGCAGATAGGATGTGTCTAGACACTTCAGAATACCATCTGCAGTTATATCATCAATGAAGATAAGTGAGCCAGTACCTTCAGCAGCCATACATGCCCAGGCCATAACACCTCCACTGCTGTGTTTAACAGATGAGGTGGTACGCTTTGGATCTTGGGCAGTTCCTTCTCTCCTCCATACTTTGCTCTTGCCATCACTCTTATCTATATTACTAAAAGTCTGATCTTGACTACTTCCTGTTGTTCTGTATATTGATTTTAGCAAAAATGCTGCCACTTACAGCTGTGACTTTTGGCCATCTGCGCAGGACAAGAAGATTTTTCCCATCGGATAAGAATAGAAGAGTTATTAGTGTTGACAAAATATTGAGATTCTCTCCCCTTCCGGAGGGACTATAAAACCTGGAAGTGTGAAGGTGCCTCAGTTCTCTGCAAGATGGGGGAGCAAGAGGTCGCAATTCTCAGTCTGAGCTGTGAATAACACTGAACACATGTCTACTAAACTGTGAGTGATTTTACTGACCTGTCAGTGCCCTTAATGTGGTTTGAAAATGTAGTTTGAAAATGCAAAAGTGTGTTTTGGTTTGAAAGTGCTAAAGCTGTGTTGCCTTTGATTTTGAAAGTGCTAAAGCTGTGTTGCTTTGCATTTGGTTTTGAAAGTGCTAAAGCAAGCTGTGTTGCCTTTGGTTTTGAAAGTGCTAAAGCAAGCTGTGTTGCCTTTGGTTTTGAAAGTGCTAAAGCAAGCTGTGTTGCCTTTGGTTTTGAAAGCGCTAAAGCAAGCTGTGTTGCCTTTGGTTTTGAAAGTGCTAAAGCAAGCTGTGTTGCCCTTGGTTTTGAAAGTGCGAAAGCGAGCAGCCTTAAACCTTTGGTTTTGAAAGTGCTAAAGCAAGCTGTGTTGCCCTTGGTTTTGAAAGTGCGAAAGCGAGCAGCCTTACCTTTGGTTTTGAAAGTGCTAAAGCGAGCTGCCTTCCCTTTGGTTTTGAAAGTGCTAAAGCAAGCTGCCTTGCCTTTGGTTTTGAAAGTGCTAAAGCAAGCTGCCTTGCCTAATTAGAGCTGCCTTGCCTAATTAGAGCTGCCTTACCTTCTATATAATTCTAATCTTGAATCTAGATTAGAATAAGTCTAATCTTGACCACTTCCTGTTTGTCCGTTATATTGATTTTAGAAAAGACACTACCACGTACAGCTGTAATCTTTGGCCATCTTACACAGAGTCCCCCTCTGCTCATCCGGTGCGGAGGATTTTTCCCATTGATGAAAAATAAAAGAGTTATGTGGTTTGAAAAATGTTGAGATTCTCTCTCCTGGCAAACACTCCATGGAGGCCACGCCCCTTCTGGTGGGAGGGGGGAGGGACTATAAAAACCGGAAGTGTCGGCATGGCTCAGTCTCTGCAAGATGGGGGAGAGAGAGATCATGACTCACTGTCTTTAGTGGCCTTGCACCCTGCTTGAAATGGTATGAAACTGCACTTGAATTTGGACAACAGAATATGTGAATGATGTTCCAAACAGTTGATTTTGGTAAGCCTAAGGTTTGGCTGATGTCTCGAACAGTTTTATACTTGTTTCTCACTCATAATGGCTTCTTTCACTTTCATTGGCACAACTTTGGTCCTCATGTTGATTAACAGCAATAAAAGTTTCCAAAGGTGATGGAAAGACTAGGTGCTGAGAGCTCTCTTATACCTGCATTAAGGAGGCATTTAAACACACCTGAGCAATTACAAACACCTATGAATCAATGTGTCCCAAACATTATGGGGCACTGAAATGGGGGGACTATGTATAAACACTGCTGTAATATCTACATGGTGAAACCAAAATTTATTAAAATGGCTTTTATTAAAATCTGACAATGTGCACTTTAACCACATATGATTTTTTTTCTATTACAAATCTCAAATAGTGGAGTACAGAGGTAAATAAATAAATACACTTGTCGTTTTACCTCCCCCCTCGACTCCATTCAAGGATCCAAGCAGTCTTTCCAGGTGCGACAGAGGTTCACCTGCACCACCTCCAACCTCATCTATTGCATCCGCTGCTCTAGATGTCACTTGATCTACATCGGTGAGACCAAGCGTAGGCTTGGCGACCGTTTCGCCAAACACCTCTGCTCGGTCCGCATTAACCAACCCGACCTTCCGGTGGCTCAGCACTTCAACTCCCCCTCCCATTCCGTATCTGACCTCTCTGTCCTGGGCCTCCTCCACGGCCAGAGTGGGCAACACCGGAAATTGGAGGAACAGCACCTCATATTCCGCCTAGGGTGGCTGCATCCTGATGGCATGAACATCGATTTCTCACAATTCCGTTAACCGTTGCTGTCTCCTCCCCTTCCTACCTCTCCCTCAGCCCTCGGGCTCATCCTCCTTCTTTTTCCTTTCTTCTCCCCGCCTCCCTCCACCCCTATCAGTCTGAAGAAGGGTTTCGGCCCAAGACTTTGCCTATTTCCTTCGCTCCATAGATGCTGCTGCACCCACTGAGTTTCTCCAGCATTTTTGTGTACCTTCGATTTTCCAGCATCTGCAGTTCCTTCTTAAACAAATAAGTTAATGATGGGTCTTTGTCCCAAACATTATGGAGGGCACTGTAATTAGAATTTTTTATTCAGGCAATATAAAGGAAGTAGGCATCCTTGTCTAATTGAAGCTTATGGACTTTAGTCAATGAGCCTGCAGGTATTTTCCCTCCCCTGGTACACTGTAACATGTTGCTCATTATATATTAAGACATTCGTGCATTATTAAGACATTCAGTCATTCATTTCAACCAATTCATTTTAAAAAGCATGTTAGGAGATGGAACAAGGATGAAACATAAATGTGTGTGCAGTAGCATCAAATCACAAACTTAAATAATAAGTTTACAACGGTTAAAAACATCACTTAAATTGATTTGGTTTGATTAAAAGATTAGAATTCTCACTGATACTAATTAGGACGCAAACTGCAGACAAAAGCTTCAATTCACAGAAAGGTGCTAAAAAGACCAAAAACTTTCTTGTTCACACCAACCCTTATTCTCATGCGTCAGAGATAAAAACCTAATTAAACAACACTAATTAGCTCAGTCGTGTCAGACTGATAGGCAATTAGAGCAGTAGATCACCAGTACTCAAAACCCTAAGCAATGAAAGGTCAAAGGCTTTGCAGGCTCCTCATGACCATGTCTTTGAGAACAGTGATTTCAGTAAAGTAAAGTGTGAAGAACACCTGGCATCAACACTGAAGCAAAATCAACTCTCAGAATCTAATTTTTTCATAGTCATACATCAGTACTCCATTGGCCTACAGCTATCAATTACATTTCTCACTGATAAATCCCTATACTCTAATGAGCTGGGTTTCATACCTGACCCGAACAGGGACCTGGGGCATTTGAGTGTTTATGGGAGGTAGCATGGATAATGATCAAAAGAAAAAGACTATCACTAAAATAAACATGCAGAAGCTTTGTAAAAAATTGGGGAATTGGTCTTAGTTTAACCCCTGGTGCAGTCAAGTGTATTTTATTGCCTCTTGTCTACATTGCTATTAATGCTTCCCAACCAGGCCTTTGTTCTAGCATCCTGTAGTACTTGTTTTGTTCTTAGTAGGTTGAAATCACCACGTATGTTATTAGTGATTAACATATGAAAGCATTCTGAAGAGATGCTTTTGACCTTCAGTTAAATAAACCATTGACCGATTAATTAAAAAAAATAATGGGATATGAATTACTCCATCAAAGCCGGCATCTATTGCCAATCCCCTCTTGCCCTTGAGAACATGATGGAGAATTGCCTTGTTGAACTGTTGTGGTTGGTGTGGTAAATGCACCCTCGACGACGAGCTGATCAGTTGATCATTTCAAGATTGTAATCAATTTTGTCAATATATTTCCAGACCCCAAGCAATGTAATGTGGTAGTGTGGCATTCTCATGTAACTATTGTGCTTGCCTTTCTAGGCAGTAAAGACTGTGGCCATGGAAAATTTCATTAAAGAAGCTTTGCTGAGTTACTGCAGTTCATCTTCTAGATATTCATATTCTGGCTCTGTTACATCAATATCTGACAAGCACTAGTTCTATGTATTGCTTATTAACGTTACACAATGCAAGCGCAGCCCACAGGTGTTTAAACAAAAGTCTGATCAACAGTGCAGTGAGTTGTACAATTATGCTGCTAGGCCACCATTTACATCTGTGGGGGCCATTTTATATTCAATTTTGAATAAACATTAAAAAAAATAACATCATAAAAATTACAGACCATGACGAATGGATTTAGTCCTGCATAAAATGTGATGGACTTTGAGCACAGTTTCCAGGGCAGGGTGTTCCTGGCAGACCAGAGAACACAGCCAGCACAAAAAAAAACTCTCTGTGACTATGGTAAGTAGATTGAAAGGGAGAATTTTGCATGTAATAGGTAAATAATTGGTTCTCAGGTGGACATTGGGAAGTGCCATTCAAAACTATAGCTGTCAGAACTAAATAGTAAATTTAAACAAACCCAAGGTCTTGCTTGTGAATTTAACTTAGTCTTACTTGTGCAATTCGTTAAGTTTAATTTACTTTACTTTAGAGATACAGTACCGAAACTGGCCCTTCGGCGCACCGAGTCCGCGCCGACCAGTGACACTAACACTATCCTACACATGGTAGGGGCAATTTACAATTATACCAAGCTAATTAAACTACAATCCTATATGTCTTTGGAGTGCGGGAGGAAGCCGGAGATCCCAGAAAAAACCCACGTGGTCACGGGGAGAATGTAAAAACTCTGCTGACAAGATCAATCCCAGGTGTCTTGCGCTGTAAGGCCACAACTTTACCAGTGTGCCACCGTGCAGCCCCTTTGATTAGTAATAAAGTTATGTTGCTGTCTATTGATGTGTGCATTTTCAGTTAGGTTACCATGTATACAATACTTTAGAGAAATTTCACATTATACTACAGGCCTTCGGAGAATTCTGGGATGGATTCAAAGATTAGGATGATTTACCCATTCCTTTAAATCTTCAAGGCATAACATCATAAATGTAACAAATCTCCATTCTTTGATCACCAAGTAACAGTGGGCCATCAAAGCTTCACATTGAATCATGCTGCACCTTGAGACGAGGATTCATTGATCCTTATCAAAATTCTATTTCTCCTTCTGAAACAATTTATTCATCTCAGATTCTCTCTAACTCCCTTACTCCTCACATTAAATTAATGCCCTCTAATTTTAGAGGTCAGCATTATGGGGAAATGTTTCTTACTATGTACCTTATCTGTGCTGGTCATAACTTTGTATACCTTCATCAGGGACACCCTCAGACTTTTTCACTTCAAGCCAAACAAATCCAGTCTATCCAGTCTCTCCTCATAAATGAAATGTTCCATCCCAGCCAACATCCTTGTAATTCTCCTTTGTATTATCTCCAGTGCCTACATGTCCTTCCTATGGAGTTGTGAACAGAAATGCACGCATTACATCAGTGCAGATAAAATGGTTCACACAATTCTCCTACTTTCTTTGTCCTGGTTAATGAAGAAAAGTGCATTCTTCACCATCTTATCTGCATGTGCTTCCACCTTTAGGGATCTATGGACATGTGGACAACATTAACTACACTGCCATCATCTACATATTATGTTACTTCAGAACATATCATACATTTTAAAAACTTCATATTGTGCTGGTTTGGTCCAAGGTTCTCCTGTTCCTCAATATCCCTTAGGCTCCTACCATTAATGATGTATGTCCCATCCTATTAGACCTCCCAACATCTCTTCTTAGAGTCATAGTCATAGAGCTACATAGCAAGGAAACATACCCATCAGCCCAACTTGCCCACAACGACCAACATGTCCCATCTACCCTAGTCCCATCTGCCCGCATTTGACCCATATCCTTCTAAAACCATGCTATCCATATACCGGCCTAATGTTTCTTAAACACTGCAATAGTACCTGCCCCAACTACCTCCTTTGTGTAAAAAAGTTACCCTTCAGGGTCTTGATGTTTCAATCAGCCAGTTATCTGTTTAGATGCTCGGATGTAATTCTAACTGTGTGCACGTGTACACAAGTCAACTGCTGAGTATGAAGGAGGGGTCAATATAGATCATGCCCAGCAATATTCAGAATTGATTATCATAGGAACATCTCCAGTTACAGATCTAAAGAAGGCTTTGAGCAGCTCTGAATTGAACAAGGCTACAGCCATAAATATCAGTACAGGCATCTATGCTCAGAGTTAAAAATCCTTTGTAGATTCTCATTTTGTCCTTGAGCTAACTTTCAACCACCCACAATTTCACCTGTCAAAAGTCAGAAACTTCTAAATCTCATTTTCACCAACCATCAATTACAAGTCAACTACCTGTCAATTAAATATTCCCACCTATTAGTGATGATGGATAACAGTTGTGCCCCAAGGCTTTGTGAGTGAAAAGAACAGCAGAAACAACTGATGTCCATGCACCATTTATGGGTCAGAACTACTTTGTAATTGATTGTGGCTCATCCAGGCAGCTACAGTCACCTGTGCTGTTAGGTGTGAGGCCTTGGTGTGTGTCAGGGGTGAGTTACATGTTGCCTGAGGAGAGATTTCAGATCAACACAAGACCAGCTTAAACACATTGATAGTTGTTAAGGGCAATCCAGACTATGAAAGATCACAATCACCTGTATGCCCTCTCGTGAAAGCACAGGTCACTTTCACACATTTGGAATGGTAAAGAAATATTTCCTCTTCCAGACAAAGAAATAGAATTGAATACTTCATGATGTCATGCATTGGCCCCAAGACCACACTGACCAACATCAGGGTGTAATCACAACACAAAGGTAGTCTGTGCAAAGAGATTGCAACTTTACACTGACTTAAAACTGTGGTGTAAACCTAATGTTATATCTTACACAGAATGTTGTACCCTTTATCCTTTATCTGTCAACCATGGATGACTTGATTGTATTTGTGTATAGTCTTTTCCCTGACTGGATGGCACGTAAACAAAAGCTTTTCACTGTACTTCGGTACACATGTCAATAGTAAACTAAACTAAACTAAAAAACAAACTAAATCTTTAATTGACTACTCATTCAGCCCATCTTATCCTACCTGGGCAGGTTCATGATAGGGAAACTATTCTGAAGCTCAGCATCACCACCAGGATGAGGTCGAACCCTTCCTGCCTGCATTATTGCCAGTTCTCAAATTTTCACGTCGTCACTCAGAATGAGATGTTTTACATTTAAAATAAAACTGAAATGATCTTCATCCATTTTGGTTTATTTTTTGCTGCAACATAATTACTATATGATGTATTATGCATTTACAAAGTACAGTGTGGAAACAGGCCCGTCGGCCCAACTTGCCCACACCGACCGACATGCCCCTTCTACACTTGTCTCACCTGTTTGCGTTTTGGCCATATTTAATCATATAGAAGGGAATTTACATTGAAGTCATCTATGCCTGGTATGTTTGCTGTTCTGTGAATGAAAGAAACACAAGGCTGTTGAGGGCATTATGTCTGTACCTCTTATGTGAATGTTAGGGAAAAATTGTCCATTTTCAATTTAGGGAACATAGGATATTGAGTTCAAGAACAACTGCAGTCTGCTGTGTCTCCCCATCCAATAACAAGATACTTATTATCTGACCTCCCAAAGTACAACTTCTCACACATGCCTGGATTGAATTCCATTTATCATTCCTTCACCCACATCTGTAACTGTTCTGACTGCGAAGAAGGGTCTCGACCCGAAATGTCACCCATTCCTTCTTTTCAGTGATGCTGCCTTTCCCGCTGAATTACTCCATGATTTTATGTCTACACAGTTACTGAGAATCTCCTGCATTTTAATCTTCTGGAATAGCCTATGATGAGGGACACAAACTGCTGGAATAACTCAGCAGGTCAGGCATCATCTCCGGAGAACATGGATAGGTAATGTTTCAAGTTGGGACTTTTCAGTTTGAGGAAGGTTCCCGACCCAAACCATCACCTCTCTTTGTTCTCCAGAGAAGCTGCGTAACTCACTGAGTTACACTATCACTTTATATCCTTTTTTGCATACCGGCATCTGCAGTTCCTTGATTTTACCATGATAGATGTAATCAAATGCTGTATTATAATCCATGTAGAGAACATCCAATGGCCTTGCTTCATCAAACACCTTTGTCATCTCGTTAAAAAAGCTCAATCATATTTGTAAGACATCAACCATGATCACATTGAATGGCGGTGCTGGCTCGAAGGGCCGAATGATCTACTCCTGTACCTATTGTCTATGTATCTATGTATTTATGTATCTATGACCCTTCCTGCCCAAAACAATGCTGACCAAGCTAATAACCTATTTGCTTCCAAATGTGAGTAAATCCCAATCCTCCCCAATAATTTCCCGATGAAACATGACATGACCTAGGCTACCATTTCCAGGATTATCCTTATTTCCCCTTTTAAACAAAGGAACAACATTGGCTATCCAAGGACCTTGCAGTGAGGATACAAATATCTTTGGCACATGCCCAGCAACCTTCTCTCTTGCCTATCCCAATATCCTGAGATAAATTCCATCAGGCCTAGAGGATTTATCCAACATAGTGCTTCTCAGCAGACTGAATACCACCTTCTTCTTGATCTTCAAAATGCCATAATATATTAGTATACCACACACTGATCTCACTTTCCTCTGTGTCCTCCTTGATGAAGAGCAACAATTTCATAACTGTTTATGATGATCGCAAATAAAATACAGTATGGCACTTACTTAAATCATAATATTCTTGAGATGGGGAGATAAACTGGTCAGTTTTCATGCTATTGGTTATGACCTAGACTTTCTGTGTATGCCTATGTGCCAGGTGCAATTGAAACCAGACAATAACCCGGTAACACCCATTTTAGACTATTTTGTATCCACTCTCAATTATTAAGGTAAATTAAAATGAAACTTGGTGCTCAGCACTTTAGAGTGGAGATTGAACCATGCATCTTTCCATTCACACAAAAACTTGACCCAATGCTACCTTGAAAAGGTAGTGTACATCTTTATTTAGTCATAGACTCATAGTCATAGCCATACAGCATGGAAACAGGCCCATTGGTCCAACTTTCCCACGCTGACCAACATGTCCCATCTACACTCATCCCACCTGCCTGCTTTTAGCACATGTCCTTCTAAACCTATCCTCTATATGTACCACTCAAAAAAGTTGCCCCCTAGTTTCCTATTAAATCTTCCCCCACCTCACCATAATCCTATGTCCTCTGGTTCTTGATTCCTCTATTCTGGGTAAAAGACTGCGCATTTAGCAAATTTATTCTGCTCATGATCTTATACACCTCTGTAAGATCACCCTTCATTCTCCTGCGCTTCAAGGAATACAGTCCTAGCCTGCTCATCCACTCCCTATGACTCAGCAACATCCTCACAAATCTTCTCTGCACCCTTTCCAGCTTGATGACATATTTCCTATAACATGGTGCCCAAAACTGAACACAAAACTTAAAATGTTGCCTCACTATTATCTTTTATATTTGGTAACCCTTGCTACCTTGTGAGGCATTTTTCCATACCATGAAAATCCCATACTGGAAGCTTTCCTTTTCATAGGCTTCAGAAAACAACAGGAAGCGGCAGAGTTAATACATCAAATTCACTCAGTGCTTCATAAAGTTGCTAACATGATTTACCCACAATGCCTATCTGCAACCTCTTCACACACTGTATAATTTAAAGCCATAAGCTTATTCAATACTCTAAAATGCCAGATAAACTTTTCTCATTTGCTCTTAATTTGGTCATGCAGGATAATTCCAACATCTGAAGGTTGTTTAAACTGCTTTTAAAATGCATTCCTTAAACCCCCACCCCTACCACCTCTGGTCCTTGTCAGCTTCTATAATTATTTCCAATCCAAAGCAGCCCTTAATGCGCTTATTAATCCAGCCTTCTCCTCAGTGTGAAGCGCGTTCAGCTCTATTAATTTTTAAAAATCCTTTTGACTGGGTCTGCAGATGCTCTGCTATTACGGGAAAGCTATTAGAAGTTAACACCTCTCTCCCCAGAGACTGGCATCTGCGCCTCCTCAAAATGCCACCCTCTCTCCATCACCAGCTGCTAAACCAGGGTATTAATACAATGAAGTGATCCCTTCAAATGCCTGAAATAACTGTTGGATAATCACTCTGGCTCAACCTCAGAGCAAGAGAATTGTGGGGCAGTGATGGCTGATTTTCATTCGAAGCTTGGTGATGAAAGAATATTTTAATTTCCTGTTAATAGGTCTCATTTTTTTCCATCATCAGAGAATTATACAAAGCTTCTGTGTGTATTTTTGCAAATAGTATTTTAAAATAATGATGCAAACTGGCTTTGAACCTTGTTCTGCCCCGAAAGACATGACTTAGTAAAAGGCTGTCATTACATTTTATTGTTAAAATCTACTTACATTATTGAAACACATTTCTCATCTGCTTAGGTGCTCCTGCATACCCTGACATAATTCATATGAGCCTTGTGTCATCTGACAAAATGTTAGTATTAAAATCTGTTATGTTATCTGTTATCATTCACTAATTTCCTACCTGCTAAGACTTTTTTTTTGAAGGCAATGTCTTAAAATGTTTACAGCAGGCATAATCTCTCCCAAGTATCATTCACTGTAATGGAACCTGGCTGACATGGAAACACTAAAATGCAATCACAAAACCTCATGATGTTTAGCAGAAAGGAAAATAATTGAAACTTTTTATTATGACCCAGACACAGTAATAGGTCATTGTGGTCTTGATTCTGGAGGCCTTATCCCCTATTGATAAATCAGCAATAACTGTGCCTTGCAATGAGACTACTACAAATCATATTTTATTGAATGAGCTGCAGAGTGAAGTTTAAAAAAAACTGTTGACTCTGTTAGTTTGTCGTTGAAACTCAACAGAAATCAACGTCCGTATTTGGAGTACAGTGTTCAGTTTTGGTCACCCCGCAATAGAAAGGATGTCATTAAGCTGGAAAGTGCAGAGAAGATTTACAAGGACGTTGCCAGGACTCGAGGGTGTGAGCTATTGGGAAAGATTGGGCAAGCTAAGACCCCTGTCTCACTGTGCGAGTTGGCCCACGAGTGACCCCGAGTTTTCACTCGTGGTGATCACGTAGCGGGAACGTCGGAACTCGCGCGTTCAACTTGTCCACTCGTGGCGCTAACGGCAGGTACTCGGGAAACTTGTTAACTCGTGAAAAAAAATCAAACATCTTTGATTTTTTCCACGAGTCAAATTAACTGTTCAAGTTAAAAATGGAAACATTTAAAACTCGTTGCAGTAACGTAATGGCCCGTGCGTTTACCATAGTGTCTCGTGAGTCTATCGTGGGAACTTTTTTATAATCTGAAAGGGACGGAACCAAAGTAGTATAATATGTATATACATATTATATATATTATATATATTTCAATTCCAACCCCGAAGCAATTGAGAGGCGATTTCTTGGGGCCGTGTAATTTAACGTGTGTCTTTGCTTTTAAAAGTGAAGCTGTTTTAATTGTTTATGCTGCGCTGTGTTTCGTGTTGGGGAGAGTGCTGCTGTTACAATGCTTTCGATTCTATACTGCCCTCCCCCTTCCACAGAAAAATGCCTAAATCTTTCTTTGTGCCCGCTCTCCTGGGAGCAATCCAAACCAGGGGAACAATGAACCCTCAGAGGCTTCGCGTTCCTTGCTCCTATATATGGACCATCGCTCGCTCGCAACTGTATGAGCGCTCGATCAACCAGGCATCGGCCAACACGGAGGCCTGATTACTGAAAACAAAGTCAACTTGTACCAGACCTCATCATCTTCCTTCCGACAACCCGTAACCATGGCACCACACTTTCAACAGAAAACTTAATATTTAAAGAATATATTATGGGACATTGGATTGTCTGAAGAAGGGTCCCGAGCAGAAACGCCACATATGTGTGTGTGTGGCTGTGTGTGTGGCTGTGTGTGTGGCTGTGTGTGTGGCTGTGTGTGTGTCTGTGTGTGTGTCTGTGTGTGTGTCTGTGTGTGTGTGTGTGTTTGTGTGTGTGTCTGTGTGTTTGTGTGTGTGTGTATCTGTGTGTATCTGTGTGTGTGTCTGCTGTCGGGTCCCGGCGGCCGCTCAAAGTCACCCGAGCTGCTTCCTTCCTCTGAAGTGGTGGCCAGCTGCTGTCTGTGTGTATCTCTCTCTCTATGTGTGTGTGTGTGTATGTGTGTGTGTGTGTCTCTCTCTCTCCCTCTCTGTCTATCTGTTTGTATCTGTGTGTGTGTCTGCTGTCGGGTCCCGGCGGCCGCTCAAAGTCACCCGAGCTGCTTCCTTCCTCTGAAGTGGCGGCCAGTCCTGCTGTCTGTGTGTATCTCTCTCTCTCTCTCTCTCTGTGTGTGTGTGTGTGTGTGTGTGTGTGTGTGTGTGTGTGTGTGTGTGTGTGTGTGTGTGTGTGTGTGTGTGTGTGTGTGTGTGTGTGTGTGTGTGTGTGTCTGCTGTCGGGTCCCGGCGGCCGCTCAATGTCAGTCACCCGAGCTGCTTCCTTTTTTAAAATTATTTAAAATAGAGATCCATTGCAAAAAAGTATTTAAAAACATAAAACAACAAGAAATGCTTGGTTACTGGAGGATGCGCATTTTCCCATTGTAGGTCATATCAATAGATGCCGCCGCGCTGAAATAACTCAAAACCACAGGATGGAGATGTATTTTAACATTGTTGCTTTATTAAAACATACCTTCATTCACGGTTGGCTCAAGAGTAACGGGAGAGGAACTTGGTAACTCGGGAGAGGAACTTGGAACATCGCAGCAATGACATACCCGTGGGAACTCGGTTACACACTTGATCATAAACTTGAAGTCTCGTGCACAGCCACGAGTCTGTCACTCGGGGTACCTCGTGGGTCAACTCGCACAGTGAGACAGGGCAAGCTAAGACTTTTTTCCAGGCGGTTGATAGGTAATCTCATAGAGGTGTATAAAATCATGAGATGAACAGATAGGGCAACTGCACAGTCTTTTACCCAGGGTCAACAACAAGAGGCCATAGGTATAAGGTGAGAGGGGAAAGATTTATTAAGAACATGTGGGGCAACCTTTTCACACCAATGGTGGTGGGTATATGGAATGAGCTGCCAGTAGAGGTTGTTGAGGCAAGTCCTATAACATAATTTAAAAGACAAGTACGTAGATGGGTTTAGAGGAATATTGGCCAAACAAACAGGCAAATGGGACTAGCCTAGATGGGGCACCTTGGTCAGAATGGATGAATTGGGCTGAAGGACCTGTTACAATGCTGTATGACTCTACAACTCAGTGACTCTCGAATTGCAATCTTTAAAATAAAAGCAAAAATGAGGTAATGAAGGAAACAAATGCCTGAAAGTCCCTGTCTGGGGATTTCTGATCTTAAATACAAAAGGCTCATTTTTATTAAAAGTAAACATTCTTATTGCTGCTTAAATTTGCATGACATCACCAGGGAACATTTGAAGTTTTGAACCTAAACCAATGCTTGAAGTACATCTTTAAAATAACTTCTGGTGTAAAGATATATCTAAAATGCTATTGAACCATAGGAATTTATGTTTGACTCACCATGTCCATGCCATCGATTTATTTTAATGTCTCTCAGTGGCTGTTGTTTCACATTCCTGTTTTATTGATTTCTCCAAGAACTACATAATTTTAGAATTGATTAAATGAGGATTATAAGATCAATAAAGCAAAGGCCACCCAATTAGCTCCATACAGCTTGGTGCTGAAACAGTTAACATTGCAGAGCAGATGTCACTGGGAAAAAAAAGTGTGCCATGTTTGAGATTACCTATTCGTGACCTAAAAAGTAGACTGGGGTCAGAAGGAGTGCAGCTTGACCTTTCTGGGACCATGGCTGTCAGTCCTTTGATGTAGCTCCATAGCTCCACAGTCTTAGATTTGCCACCATATTCTATATGGTCTCAAATCTCTTTAGATTAGGAGTTATTTTAGCCAAGGCCTGGCCCCAACCCCAGCCCCAACCTCCCCAACCCCACCCCGACCTCCCTGGCTTTCATAGCCAGTCGTAATTCTACCTCCAGTTGGGAGAAGATATATCAGTCACGTCAACCGTGAATAAATAGGCAGTGAGCTTTCAGAGTTTGAAGTACGTCCTACCATGTCCATAAATAATATCTTAAGCACCATTTCATGATTTAACTATAGCATCACATAGCTGGTTTTACAATTTAATCGGCTGTTTGCAAAAACGTTTTCACCTTAATGGGTGGAATTACATGGACAAAAGTTTTATTGCAGATTCAGATACAGAAACATGGACATTTATCCCCAATGCATGCAATTTAATGTTTGAGCCTGTTTCATATCTATTTACATACACTGTGTATGGTTTGACCTGATTTTCTTGGCTGTTTGGATTTGCACAGAATGTGAAGTAACGTTCCAGAAAGAGACACTGTTCCAACTTTAATAATTTATTTTAACTAGAGATTGCAGAGAATTGTGTACACAGCCCAGACCATCACACGAGCCAATCTCCCTTCCATTGACTCAATTTACACTTCACGGTGCCTCGGCAAGGCCAGTAGCATAATCAAGGATGAGTCTCACCCCCAGTCACTCTATCTTCTCCCCTCTCCCATCAGGCAAGTGGTACAGAAGTGTGAAAACGCACACATCCAGATTCAGGGACAGTTTCTTCCCAGCTGTTATCAGGCAACTGAATCATCCTATCAAAACTAGGGAGCAGTCCTGAGCTACTATGTACCTCACTGGAGGACTATCTACCCCTCTACCACTTGGACTATCTTTAATCGGACTTTACTGGACTTTATATTGCACTAAACATTATTCCCTTTAACATGTATCTGTAAACTGTGGATGGCTCGATTGTAGTCTTTCAGCTGAATGGTTAGCATGTAACAAAAGCTTTTCACTGTATCTCGGTACATATGACAATAAACTAAAGTAAACTAGAATATGTTGATATGTTATTAATGAAGGTGAGCACTTGCATGTTATTAATGAAGGTGAGCACTTGCACATAGACTCGGTCTCAAAAGGAAGCATTCGGTAGTAATTTGAATATGGATCCTTCCCAGTTCTGTTGCATCCTGCCTCATTTTAAATTTTAAAAAAAATGCAATTGCACTAACATGTTTTTATTCTTTAATGTGATGTAGGTGCCACCGGCAAGGCCATTAAACTTTGCTGTGGCTTTGCAATCACATATGTGCTGGGTTAGGCCCGCAGATTCTTCCCCTGAAGGATAATTTCTGTCAAGGACTCAATGTCCTGGGATAGCAACATTATAGCTAGGGCATTGTGACATCGTAGCTGGTAACTGCCAGTTCAGATTTTAAGAAATCTTTAAATCGAAGAGTTCCGGGATCACATGGATATGGATATGGATGGATGGATGGATGGATGGATGGATGGATGGATGGATGGATAGATGGATGGATACAAGATGAGAGTTTTAGTAATATATAGATGTCCCAGGCAGAACTATGAAATTCTTACTTGCAGCAGCACAATGGAATATGTAAAGATAGTACTCTGAGTACAATATAATAAATGAGAAGAAAAAGTTTTGTGCATCATATATATATATGCACACACACACATAAACGCGCACACACACACACACACACACACACACACACACACACACACACACACACACACACACACACACACACACACACACACACACACACACACACACACACACACACACACACACACACACAAGACTACAAAAAGTAGTAAACACTGCCCAGTCCATCATCGGCTCTGACCTCCCTTCCATCGAGGGGACCTATCGCAGTCGCTGCCTCAAAAAGGCTGGCAGCATCATCAAGGACCCACACCATCCGGGCCATACACTCATCTCCCCGCTACCTTCAGGTGGAAGGTACAGGAGCCTGAAGACTGCAACGACCAGGAATAGCTACTTCCCCACAGCCATCAGGCTATTAAACTTGGCTCGGACCAAACTCTGAACATGAATAGCCCATTATCTGTTTATTTGCACTTTATCAGTTTATTTATTCATTTGTGTCATTTATATAATGGTTTATGGACACACTGATCTGTTCTGTAGTCGTGCCTACTATGTTCTGTTGTGCTGAAGCAAAGCAAGAATTTCATTGTCCTATCAGGGACACATGACAATAAACTCTCTTGAATCTTGAATCTTGAATCTTGAAGCAAACAATAATAGTGCATAGAACATAACATGTTAAACAAGACTATGAGCACACTCTATGAGGATTGATTGGCCAGAAGTCTCCAAATAAAGACTTACAGACTAAAGGGGAGAATAGACTGATCAAAATTGAACCAAAAGGCAATGATTCAAGAAAAATAATTCAATTAAGAATTCACGTAATTAAGTGAAAGAACCACAGTTGCTAGATCAATGATGAAGTACAAGATTCAGCATTACAACATCTCTGAAGTAGTCTGACCTTGTTGTCCAAAATGGTACACTTTGGTGGAAAGAAAGGTCAGAAATGATCAGAACAAGAGGCATGAATAAAAACACTGAACGATGAATCTATTCTTGATGTTGACTTAGAATCAACCTGAGTCAATGGATCACAAAGCAGTACATTAGTAGGTTAAGCTAAAATTGTGCTACTTCTCCAGGTCAGGGATCTAACACAATGTTAGAGACAAGTGAAAAGCTCAGAAGGTCAAACTGACTAAGGAAGCCAGTCAGCGGACTGAATCTGTAATAACTGTGTATTGTTCAAAGAGTGTTCATGCATTTGCTTTCGAAGAAGCAATGAAGGGTGCAATACCTAGATATAAAATGTTAGTCAGCCATGTGGTCATTGAACGTCTTGATGCACTGAGTGTGTGTGACGAGGACACCACGTGTGTGTGTGTGCTTCTATTTTAGATTAGAATAAAGTATATAACCTTGTTTAAAAGCTCCTGTAGATCTTAATGTGGCTCAAGCTTATCAACACTCCCAGCAGAGTCTAAAATACATTGCATCCAGCTCCAGTTACCCACTGTAGACATGGGTTACCTACACTTGCCATTGAACTGCTCCTGGTTAGAGGAATTCTGTGAAGTGGAAGTTCGTGTTGCAACCAAGATGTCAACAACTCCTGTCATTGCAGGAGAAAATGCAGCCGGGCTCATGTTTCTCATGTAATTACATACAAGTTCAGCATGTAACTGTGCTGAAGGCTCAGGAAATGCACTCCGTATGCAAATTGGCAGCACACGAAACTGGTGTGGGTCTGATTATCTGATCGTCCACATTTCTCCCGCATGCATTTCAATACATTCTGCATTGTCTAGCCCTGCGTTGCTTTATCCACTATTGGTACACCCACTATAGGAACCATTCATTACATTCTTAGCAATAACTTGATGTTGGCATTGCTCAACTATGAACATAGGTTCACAGGTTCTATGTTGTTTCAAACAATACATCAAACCACTTAAATTAAGCAGTTTAAATTAAGCCCATGTTCCAATAGTAGAAAACTATGTTTGACATGAGGATATGGGCACTTACTGAATAAAACGGAATACATTTAAATTGGAATAAAATAGAATAAAATGTATAACCTCAGCCAAATGAATCCAAATGAACTTTTTGTTTATCATTCTCATAAGAAATATAACACAATTAAAAAGTCAAATGGACACAAAGTGCTGGAGTGACTCAGCGGGTCAGGCAACATCTCTGGAGAACACGGATGGGTGATGTTTCGGAATGGGATCGAAGATAGAATCCGACCCAAAACATCACCTATCCGTGTTCTCTAGAGATGCTGCCTGACCCGTTGAGCTACTCCAGCGCTTGGTGCCTTTTTATGTAAACTAGCATCTACTGTTCCCTGTTTCTACAGTAAAAAGTTAAGTGAAGTTGAGTTTATTGCCATCTGCACAATTACGGTGATGTACAGGTAGAATAAAAATCTTGCTTTCATCAGGATCACAGACACATAATCTCAGACAACCCACAAAACATAAATTATGCATAAATTATACTTAAAGTTCTGCAAGAGAGAGGAATATGTGTGTGCATAATAAATGTGGAGTATTGTATTTGGTTTTGGTCACCCTGCTATGGGAAAGATGCCATTAACTTGAGAAGAGTTTCAAGGATGTTGCCAGGATGCGAGGGACTGATTTGTAAAGAAAGATTGGGCAGGTTGTGATCTTATTTTTTGGTGCGTATGACCTTGAGGGGTGATCTTATAGATCATAAAATTATGAGGTATATAAAAATATAAACTGACTTACTGTTTCTTATTTGTAGAAACAAAGAACTGCAGATGCCGGTTTATGTCAAAGATGGACACAAAGTGCTGGAGTAACTTAAAGGGTCAGGCGGCATCTCTGGAGATAAAGGATAGATGACGTTTTAGGTTGGGATTCTTCTTCAGATTCTTCAGTCTGAAGGTGGGTCCCGACCAGAAACTTCACCTATCCTTTTTTTCCAGAGATGCTGCCGGACCCACAGAGTTACTCCAGCACTTTGTGTCCATCTACTGTTTCTTATTTGTTTGATGTGTGATGAAGACTTACTAAGATTCTCAAAGAATGGAAGTCCTATGTTAACTACAAATTTGCTATAATATGTGTACATTAAAAAAGGTTTCTGGTGGAGGAGGGTTTGGTGATTTGATTTTTGGGGGCTTTTTCAGTGTTGGCATTTCAGAAGCAATGGTCTGAAGAAGGGTCTCGACCCGAAACGTCGCCTATCTCCTTAGCTCCTTAGATGCTGCTGCACCCGCTGAGTTTCTCCAGCCTTTTGTGTAACCCTCGATTTTCCAGCATCTGCAGTTCCTTCTTTAACACAGTGCTGAATGAAGAGAGGTACTAAATATTTTCCATGAAGACAATGATACAAATCTAATTTAGCACCTTGTACCTCAAATTATGAACTTTCCTATAGGAGTTGTAAACCCTAAGCAGTTGACAAAGGATTGACCTGAACTGAATGGCAGATATATTGATTGATATTTGAAGTTGACAATTTATAAAAATGGTTTGAGATCAGATGGAAGGAGTTTTCTAAGGTTAGAGAGTGCAGTCCGCTCATTCCCCAATGCTCTATAAAACTGGCTGATGGCTCATGGTTCAACTCTTGGGGGAGTCTTGAGAGAACTGTCACAGCTGCAGGGAAGGGGAAAAAAAATCCTAGTTGAGAATAAAAGCTCAAACATTTCCCCTTGACTGATGTGAATATTACATGAATCAGCTCCAGCAGTGCACGAACTTTGTGTTATATTGATACTTAGCAATGTTGAAAGCGTAATGGTTCTTATTGCTAATAAATCCTTTTATCACAATTTGTTTTAAAGAAACTACTTCCGATTGCTGTGCTTGGCCAGAATTGGAAATGTGTCTGTATTTACTGTGGATTTACCACACTGAGGATTGCTCCGCAACAGGATGAGGTCTAGTTAAAACTCACGTTAAAACATGCAATAAATCCCAAATGATTTTTATGTTTATTGTTCCCATTAGGAATATCAGAAAATAAGTGACAAGTAGTTATGTTTACTAATATAAATTGACTTTCTGTTTCTTATTTGTTTGACGTTTGATGCAGGCTTACAGTGATTCTTGAAACATTGAAGCCCTGCTTTAACTCCAAATTTGTTTGAATACAATTATAGAGTCCTGTGGTAAATTAACCAGAAAAAACACCAGGATGATTAGTGTAGCTTTCACAAAGCTGGTCCAAAACTGTGTAAAAATGTCAGACCACTTACATTGATATACTGGAGTATCTGTGTAATGTCACACGATTTATCTCCATTGATGACAGTTAATGGAGACAAAATGAACTAAGGCTTGGTTGTGTTGTGGTCTTGTTAATGAGGGAAGCTTTTCAGCCCTAATTTCAACATTAATAGTAAACAGAATCTATATTGCCTAAAGTTAAGTGTCGTGCAGTGAAAAATAAGGCTTTGGTTCCCAAAGGAGAAATAATGTTTGATGAATCATGTACACAGAAAATCTCACGCCAGCAGTTAATTCCTTCATTAGCATTCAAGGCAGCCAATTGGAAGTGCTGTTGAAAGGGCAGGCTTGAATATGTGTCGATCTCATTAACAACATCAGCATGTCAAGAAGCAGAAAACTGTTGTCAATTGTTTATGAGGTTGTCAGTATTCAGGAGCCTGAATTCACTTCATTATAATAATGAATTTTGATGACGTGACTGATTTGTATATACACTGCCACCGTGGATTTAACAGAAGTGCAATAAAGAACAAATTGACCAGAGGATCCGGCTTAAGATTTGCTCTGAAGGTTTCTTGTCATAATTCATCCAGGAAAACTATGCGATTAATTTTGGTGTCAAGGGAATACTTAACACACTGGGGCTCAGAAATTCGTACAGGCTAGTCTTTAAGTACCATTAGATACAGCAAGTGATCCTATGATCATGAGCATAGAAGTGGAAACAGAAATAGATCATATTACAGCCCGAACCTGTTCTTCTTTTCTGTAGCTTCATGGCTGGCTGTCTCCATCAATTCCATTTTCATATATGATCGCCATATCCACTAACTCCTGTAGTTTCCAAACATTATTGATCTATGTCTTGTATACTCTTAATGACTGAACTTCTAGAGTTATTAGTGGGAAACAATCCTGGAGATTTATAGTCATATGAAATTAAAAACTTCTCCTTATCTCGGTCCTAAGTGACGAACCTTTTATTATGAGACTGTGTCTTGACTAATCAGCCAAGGGCAATAGCACCTCAACACATAATCTGTCAAAAAAAGACACCAAGTGCTGGAGTAACTCAGTGGGTCAGGCAGCACCTCCGGAGAATGTAGATTGATGATGTTTTCAGTCGGGACCCTTCTGCAGACTGATTACAGTAGGGGGGGAGAAAGCTGGAAAAGAGGTGTGGCAGGGCAAAGACAGAGAGGTGAAAAGTGGATACAGGTGAGGGGGGTTTGATTAACTGACCAGTGCACAAATGCCAAAAATGGGAAGAATGTTGCCTATCCATGTTCTCCAGAGATGCTGCATGGATGAGTTGGGTCAAAGGGCCTATTTCCATGCTTTATGATGCTGTAACTATGTTTGAACTGTTGAGTTACTCCAGCACTTTGTGCCTATTTTTGTAAACCAGCATCTGCAAAGCCTTGTGTCCACATAATCTGTCAATCTTGCTCATGAACCTATCCTGTCAGAAGCAAGGGCAAAGTTTGTGTGAGAAACTGGTCATTAGTCCTTACCGAAATAACTAAGGCAAGCTATAAGTACCTGCCTTGGTAGCAGTAAAACCAAGGCCCAGCCTAAGCTGTAGAGACCCTGCTACACAGCTTCAGGGACTGGCATCATTTCAGGATCTTAGATAATGAATTCCTAAGACTCACCACCATCAAGGAAAATATATTTCTTCACTTCTCTGACCTGAATGATTGGTTCCTTACATTGAGGCAGTAACCTTTGGTTTCTCCAGTCAGGGTAACATCAACTCTGCATCGACAGCAGTTCAGGGAAAATTAAAAAGGTTTGTATCAAGAAACCATGTCAATGATTCCTACAATTTCAACAAATAAAAATTCTCTCACATTTGAAAAAACTTTAATTATAATTCAGTTTGGGATTTCAAATAAGTTACATTGGATCCATGCCCATTTGATTTATTGTTTGGTTTACACCCCCCCCCCCCCCCCCCCCACCCCCAAAAAAATAGTATTTTTTTCCACCTTTTTCTGATGGTCACTAGCTGTGGTTAACTAACTGCTTTGTGCAATTTATGAATGGAACAATCGTCAAAGTTTTAACAGATCTACAATTGGGAAGAACAGCATCTTCCCAACAACCATCAAGTTCTTGAACACTACAAAGACTAAGTCAACTATGATCCACAAAGTGTTTTGGCTGCAATAAAGACTTTGGACTTCTCACAACAATATTGTTTTTTTTAATTTGTAGACTTTTTTGTTTATTATGTCATCTATGAGTACTGTTTTTACAGGCAAGTAAGAATTTAATTGTTCAATTTTCATTACATATGACAATCATGTTGACTCTCGATTGTAAATACTGGTGCAGCAGAAAACTTTCAACAGGCACGTTCTGTTAAGTGACTTGTTTGTTATTGAGAATAGTAAATAATAACAGAAATTGCTCAATAAATTATTCAAACCAGTTTCAGGAAATAGTTAATGCCAAACTATAAAGAATAGACCAATACATGTTGCCTATGGTGATTTGTGAATGGGCGACATTGTTCTGTAATTCGTTTTTCAAACCCAAAAAAGATAAGTTGATGTATTTATCTATACACTAAACTAAGTTGGATCCCAGTCACATGGGAGGGCTAGTCCCCAATGCAATCCATTCCCCAACGCAATATTCCACCACTCACCCGTTCCACCAACGCAAGCCGCTCCCCCAACGCAATATTCCACCACTCACCCATAGCCCCTAACTGTGCAGGCATGGCTCATTTCTCCTCATCCCCGAACGCTCCCTCCCCCTCCTCTTTATGTGTGGGAGGGGAGGAGGGGAGGGGGGGAGGGAAGTGGGGTGTGAGGGGGAAGAGGGGGGTATCACGGGGAGGGGGAGAGGAGCCAGCAAGGGGGACCAGAGGGGTAGTGGCTGGAATTGCTGGTGCGATGGGGACTCACTGTGGGCGCTGGTCGCTGGTCGTTCTCCTCCACCGGGATCAGAGTCTCCGCTTTCCGTTTGGCGACATCGGAGACATCTCTGGCTGGGCTGGGTCTCCGACTCTGGGCTGGGTCTCCGGCTCTGGGCTGGGTTTCCGACTCCGGGATGGGTTGGGTCTCTGATGCTGGGTTGCTGCTTGGGGCTGGAGGCTGTGCTGCTGCTTGGGGCGGGGCTGCTGCTTGGGGCAGGGCTGCTGCTCGGGGCGGGGCTCCTTGGGGCGGGGCTGCTTGGGGCAGGGTATAACTGATTGAGGCGGGGCTGGGATGCTTCGGGTCTCTCCGTAAGTCCGGTTGGAAACTTGCGGCGGCCACCTTCAGCTCCAGTAAAGACGCGATGGCGCAAGAAGGGGCGGTCCGTACCGGGGAGTGACAGGGAAAGAAACTAATTCGCGAGGCGCCGACTGGCAGGAGAAGAAATCGATCTGTGAACGTGTTTTTAAGCCTCGCTAACTTCTATGACCTTCAACCGATCAGAACAAAACTTGCCGCACTCGCAGCACAGGAGAACGGTGAGTGAATTGGTGAAAAATCGTAGCGCTATCGTGAATCGTTTTAAGCAAATAGAAAGCCCGCCAAACCGGAAAATAACAAGATCAGAGTTTTAGTTATGTATCTATATACTTATAGAACTCTCATCTTGTCTTCTTCCGGTTTGCGTTGTTTTTAAATTTGTGCAAAAATGGTATCCGATAGCGCTATGATTTTTTGCCATCTTACTGCCATTCTCCTGTTCTGCAAGTGCAACAAGTTTTGTTCCAGTGAAATAGTACAAAGGTTATCAAGGTTTAAAAATCGTAAAAACTGCCCCTATCGGTACCCGTTGTCAATCACCGGCGGCGAGGAGAATAAAGCTGAAGGAGTGGAGTGTGAGCAGTGTGCAGGGAGAGTGAGCAGTGTGCAGGGAGAGTGAGCAGTGTGCAGGGAGTGTGAGCAGCGTGCAGGGAGTGTGAGCAGCGTGCAGGGAGTGTGAGCAGCGTGCAGGGAGTGTGAGCAGTGTGCAGGGAGAGTGAGCAGTGTGCAGGGAGTGTGAGCAGCGTGCAGGGAGTGTGAGCAGTGTGCAGGGAGAGTGAGCAGTGTGCAGGGAGAGTGAGCAGTGTGCGGGAGAGTGAGCAGTGTGCAGGGAGTGTGAGCAGTGTGCGGGGAGAGTGAGCAGCGTGCATGGAGTGTGAGCAGTGTGCAGGGAGAGTGAGCAGTGTGCAGGGAGAGTGAGCAGTGTGCAGGGAGAGTGAGCAGTGTGCAGGGAGAGTGAGCAGCGTGCAGGGAGTGTGAGCAGTGTGCAGGGAGAGTGAGCAGTGTGCAGGGAGAGTGAGCAGCGTGTGGGGAGAGAGAGACGCATGCAGGGAGAGAGCAGAGTGTGGGCAGTGAACAGCATATGGGCTGCTTATGCGGCGGCCAGCACGATGAGCCGGGAGCTGCTGAGTTGAACTGGAAGCCGGAGTCAGACCGGGAGCTGTGGGTGAGGCCAAAAGCTGAAGGTACAGGGTGAGCAGAGTGCGGGGTGAGCAGAGTGCGAGTTGCGTCTTTGGCGACCAGAACCCCCCCACACCCACCACCATCCCCCACAACTCCCTCATCCCCCACACCCCCCTTCCCTTACACCCCCACACCCCACTCACCCACACACCCCTTCCGCCACACCCCCCTCCCCCCACAACCCCCTTCCCCCCACAACCCCCTTCTCCCACACACACCCCTTCCCCCACACCCCCTTTCCCCACTGCCCCCCCTCACCCCACCCCCCCCTTCTGCACCACGCCTTCCGCACTACCCCTTTCCCCATCCCCCCTTCCACACTTCCCCCCAACCCCCTTCCCCACTCCACCCCCATTCCATACACCTCCCCCTTCCTCACACCCCCCTTTCCCTTTTGGGGGCTGGTGGGGGGGGAGCGTCCTGCAGCTGGGGCGGTACGACTCCAGGCAGGTGCTAATGGGGGGGGGGCGTCCTGCAGTGAGGGCGGGGGACGGCTTCAAGAGGGGGCTGTTGGGGGCCGGGGGGGGGAGGGTCCTACAGCAGGAGGCCACAACCGTGCTTACCCCACCGCCCCCTGACAGGCTCCGCCTGAAGCTGTCCCCTTTCCTCGGGTGCAGGATGCTCCCCTCTCCCTATCGGCCCCCGACAGTCCTGCCGGAAGAACGCAACAAGATTCGCAACACATACACACCTCCTCACCCAACCTTCACCCCCTTGCCACATACCCCACTCCCCATACCCCCCTCCCCCCATACCATGCTCTCCACCCACCTGCCCACACACACCCCCACTCCCCTCCCACCGCACATCCACCTCCCCTCCCACACATGAAGAGGAAGGCGGCGGGATTACTGGGGGATATGGGGAAATGAGCCGCGCCTGCGTAGTTAGGGGCTATGTATGAGTGGTGGAATATTGCTATGGGGGAACGGGTTGAATTGGGGGAACAAGTGAGTGGTGGAACATTGCATTGGGGAATGGGTTGCGGGAATGGGTTGCGTTGGGGGGACCAGGCCTCCCCTGTGACTGGGACCCAATGGGTCCCAATTAGTCTAGTAGATAACTAAAACTCTCATTTGTTATCTTCCAGTTCACGTTGTTTTCACATTTGCGCAAAAGGAGAGTGGGGGAATTGAGGGAGGGGGTTGGGAGGGAGAGGAGAGAAAGTGGGGGAGGTTAGGAGGGAGCCTGGGGGGATTGAGGGAGAGGAGGGGGTAGGGAGGGAGAGAGGGGAATGTCGGGGAGGTGAGGAAGGAGAGTGGGGGAGGAGGGGGGGATAAAGGAGGAAGGGGGTAGGGAGGGGAGAGGAGGGAAGGAGGGAGGGAGTGACTGAGGGTAGGGGGAAGGAAAGGTGAGTGGGATTGGGGAGGGTATGGAAGGGGGGAGGGAGGGAGTGACTGAGGGTAGGGGAAAGGAGAGGTGAGGGAGGGATTGGGGGAGTGTAGGAGGGAGGAAGTGAGGAGGGAGAGTGGGGAGGAGGGGAATAGAGGGAGAGGATGGGGAGTGGGGGAGGTAGAGAGTGGGAAATAGGGGGAGAGGAGGGCAGTGGAGGAGGTGAGGAGGGATTGTGAGGGGGATAGCGAGATGTGAGGAGTGGGGGAGGTGGGAGTTAGAGGGATAGGAGGGGGGTTAGAGGGATAGGAGGGGTGGGGAGAGGAGCTATGGAGGGAGGGAGGGAGGGAGGGAGTGAGTGATTGAGGGTAGCGGAAAGGAGAGGGAGGGAGAGGTGTGGGAGGGATTTGAGGAGGGGAGGAGGAGAGGGGAAAGAAGAGTCGGGGAGAGAGTGCTGGGCATGAGGGGAAATGAGCCGCGCCTGTGCAGTTGGGGGCTATGGGTGAGTGGTGGAATATTACGTTGGGGAAACAGGTTGCGTTGGGGGACCAGGCCTCCCGTGTGACAGGGACCCAACGGGTCCCACTTAGTCTAGTTTATAATAACATTAACTGAAGCCAAATTAGTGTTTAATATTCAGCCAAGCATAACGTATTGGTACTGATTCTTGTAATAAAGTAAAAATTATATAAGAGAGGAATTATAAGCAGAGACTGGATAGGCTGAGATTTTTTCCGCTGGTGCATAGGAGGGTTACCTTATAGAGGTGTATAAAATTCTGAGGGGTGTAAATTAAATGAATGGTTACCATTTTCTTCTTAGGGTTGGGCAGATTAAAACTAGATGTCACAGATTTACAGTGAGAGGAGAAAGATTTAAAAGGGAGAACTTTTTCACACAGTGGATGGTAAGTTCTGGAATGAGCTGTCAGAGAAAGCCATAGATTGGGTATAATACAATGTTTAAAAGACATTCGGACAGGTACATGGATAGAAAAGGATTAACTGCTATGGGTAAATGCAACAAAATGCGACCAACTCAGACAAACATCTTGGTTGGTATGAAAGATAAACGCAAAATGCTGGAGTAACTCAATGTGTCTGGCAGCATCTCTGGAAAAAATCGATAGGTTACGTTTCAGCTTCAGTCCCTTCTTTAGACTGATCCCGACCCGAAGCATCACTTATCCATTTCCTCCAGGTATGCCGCCTGACCTGCTGAGTTACTCCAGCATTTTGTGTCTATTTTTGGTGTAAACCAGCAGCTGCAGTTCCTTTTGATTACATCTTGGTTGGTATGGATGAGTTGGGCCGAAGGACCAGTTTCCATGATGTGTAACTTGACTCTTTGTCACTTTAATGATGAGAAATGAATCATACACAATAATAATTGGAAATTATAAGCTCCAGAATTTGTGTGATCTAATTTCATGAGCAAGGTATGCCATCATTAATTACAAACAGTTTTCCTTTCTACGTGTTAGTTGTTCGTTCTGAAACGTTTCACTAAAAAGTATCTTTAGGCTCCAACCTGACTGAACCATTGCAAAAATCTAAAATATCTACTCAGAAAGCATTAATACATGTGTCACTGTTAACTAAGATCAGTAAGGTTTGTGGGACAGTTCAACTATCCATTTATGTTCCTTTGCGTTCGTTCTTTGACATCAACTGATCTTGTTTGAGTCGAACCAACAAACAGAGAGACTGCCAATTAAGAAATAAAGAGTTATTAAAATGAAAGACTGCCAATCCTCCTGCAGACCTGTTAGTCTGATGTAACAACATAAACTAGGACTCTTAACTCGTACAATTATTTTGAAATGTCTGTTATTTATTTGACTTTTTTCTGTCTTTGTACAAATATTGTGTGCAGTTTATGGATAACATAACTGAATGCGTCACAAAAATCTGAAAAGCCAGGTAAGTTTCATTAAATTAGGACTGTTAACTGAGCAAAGGCCGGTAGGAGAGTGAACCAGGGTAATGCATCCAGTGCCTTTAAGGTTGGCTGCAGGATGCGTCCCCGGGACACAAAGATGGCCGGGCGAGGAGATGGAGGAAGGCTCGTGGGCTAGTCCGTTTGATGGCGATGGAGGAAGGCTCTGCACAAGCCTGGTGTTAGCCTGGATCGGGAACTGCACCAGTTTACCAAGCGTGCGGGAGGTCAGGACTTTGGACTTTGGAAATGGTGCCAAAGCATGGCGTTGCCTGAATGTGTAAATATGCAGAAAGAATTTAATTGTGCAGTTGCACATGTGACAACTGATAGCCCTGCCCCACGGTATAAGTTCATTCCAAGAGCTCTCCCGAGTTTAAAAAAAATCAAACTCGTGGTAAGCACGGAGAATGAACGTAGCGGGTACATCGTAGCCTGGGGACGTCTCTTAGTGGCTCGTAACGCTAACGGCAGGTACTCGGGAAGACTCGCTAATGGCAGGTAAGCCCGGGAAGACCCGTGAAGATTTTTCAACATGTTGAAGAATGTCCACGGGAGCCCCAAGTACCGACGAGTGGCCATGAACTCGTACCTTGGGCCAGGGCTTTATAGCACCAATGAACTCTGGTACAATTATTTCAATAAATGGCTATTATTTTGACTAAATAATTGCATGTGTTGCAAATGTTTTCTAAATTTCTTTGTTTTTTAATTTACTTTTTTTGTCTTTCTGCAAATATTGTAAGCAGTTTATGGACTGATGAAATAACTGAATGCTGCACAAGAAATATGAAGAGCCAGTCATCTTTCATGATATCATACAGTCCTGTTTTGATCAAGTCAAGTCAAGTTTATTCGTCACATACACATACGGGATGTGCAGTGAAATGAAAAGTGGCCGTGCCTGCGGAGTTTGTGCAAAAAACAAACAAACAACCAACAAACTACAAACAGAATCACATGTTCTTTTTCATATTAAATATTGTGGGCGGTATTGTGGTGCAGTAAGTTGGTAGAGTTAGTCCCTGGTGAGATAGGAGTTTACAGTCCGAATGGCCTCTGGGAAGAAACTCTTTATCCTCTCCGTTCTCACAGCATGGCAACGGAGGCGTTTGCCTGACCGTAGCAGCTGGAACAGTCCGTTGCAGGGGTGGAAGGGGTCTCCCATTATCTTATTGGCTCTGGAGTTGCACCTCCTGATGTATAGTTCCTGCAGAGGGGTGAGAGAAGTTCCCATAGTGCGTTCGGCCGATCAGCTCTTATTATCAGGGCAACACTACTGTCAGGGCAACATGTATATTATCCTGTTGCAGGGGGAGGTAATGGTGCTCTGTCTGCAGGTACAGGCAACAGTCAGAGAATCATTTCAGAACTCGTTTTGTCCCATGGCCTTCAGAGGTGACATTCACAAAGGCAAGCAATAGAAACCATGTGCAGCGTTACACTGAAACAACACCTACATGTGTACACAGACGGGGAAAAGAAACAGCTTAGACATTTGATCTTGCTGCCTCTGTTTTGAAGGAGTGAAATCCACCGCCTGAGGACAAAACTGCTTAGAAATTCACCGCTGGTTAGTTGTACGGAACATAGTCTGCGTTAGCATAAGCATGCATTACTCTGCCTCTGAAATATTTTCCATTGACGACATTTAGAGGCAGGTTACAGCATGCTGATAGGATCATGTAATACATTTTTAGTTAAGGACAAGTGAAGAATCTCTTGGCCAATGCAAGACGGAACCCAGTTGCTCATTCTGTGCTGCAGGTGTACTGCACACAAGATTGAGTTGAGGTCCTTCATTGGCATTCACAGTACAAGCAAGAGTATTAGATGTCCTCATCGTCATATGGAAAGTCTTCACTGATGGACCATTTTGTAAAATTGCTCTGCCCCACTGCCAGCTATGCCTCACGATAAACTCAATAAGAAAATGCTGCCGCTAAGAGACAATACTGATTTCATTCATGTAAAAAAGAGCAACGTGACTTAGAGAAATTGTCAACACCAATAGTTGGTGTTCTGCAACATATTGGTGATGAATAGTTGGTTTTCATGCAACATACTTGCAACAAATCTCTAATTGCTGGTAATAAACATTTGCGGTGGTGCAGCGGTAGAGTTGCTGCCTTACAGAGCTTGCAGCAACGGAGTCCCGGGTTCGATCCCGACTACGCGTGCTGTCTGTACGGAGTTTGTACATTCTCCCCGTGATCGTGTTGGTTTTCTCTGAGATCATCGGTTCACTCAAAAGACGTACAGGTTTGTAGGTTAATTGGCTTGGTGTATGTGTAAATTGTCCCCAGTGTGTGTAGGATAGTGCTAATGTGTGGGGATCGCTGGTCGGTGCGGACTTGGTTGGCCGAAGGGCCTGTTTCCGCGCTGTATCTCTAAACTAAAAAAAAAACGGAACTTCGATAGCGATAGAGAGATAAAGCATGGAAACAGGCCCTTTGGCCCACAAAGTCCCTGCTGAACATTAATCCACTCATTTACACTAAATTTACATTAACCTCATCCAACGTTATTCTATCCACTGTTATCAGTTCCATCTAGTATCTACCACTCACCTACACAAAATGGGCAATATCCAGCAGCCAATTAACCTACCAACCTGCACGTCTTTAAGATGTAGGGGGAGAACTGGAGCACCCAGAGGAAACCCACACAGTCACTTGGAGAACACGCAAACTGCACACAGACTGCATCTGAGGTCAGGATTGAACCCAGGGCGCTGGCTCTACATACTGCGCCACCGAGAAGAGGCGAGTACTGCAAAGCAGCGTTTACCCCAAGCTGGTAATCAGGGACATCTTCTCTGACCCCAATTTCAGTTGTGCTTCAGTGACCTGGACCTTTTTGGTAGATATTTGTCATATTTATAGATTTGGGGGAATCTGCTGTCTGCCTCGTTATTGTGTGATTGTGAGGGACAGAATTATCTTGCCAGAAAAAGAGGTGGAATATCTTAAGTAGTATTGACCAATAGTGTTCCCAGTTACCAGAGTTGAGCTTTTTCTCACCTGGGATGCTTACAAGAACCAATTCACCAGCATTTCCGGAATAATCTTGGTATGTGCCTCGTGAGGTAAGAACTACAGCATTCTTAACCCTGCTCCTCCAAATGGTTTCATCACATGAACACCTCTCAATTCTTCTGCCTCTTTCCTTATGGGAGAGGACCTGTGTCTGGCTGTTAGCAGCCTAGAGATAAAGATAAAGCTGCAACCAAAACATTGGCTAGCCCATCAGACGGCGCAGTGGCACAGCGGTAGAACTGGTGCCTCAGAGTGCCAGAGACCCGAGTTCAATCCTGACTACGGGTACTGTCTGTGTTGAGTTTGTACATTCTCCCTGTGAGCCATGTGGGTTTTCCTCTGGCTACTCTCTTTTCCTCCCACACTCCAAATACGTGCAGGTTTGCAGTGTGATTGTGCCCTATAAATTGCCTCTCGTGCGCAGGACGGAGAATCAGTATATGGGTGATCGATAGCATGGGCTCGGTGAACCGAAGGGCCTGTTTTCACGCTGTATCTCTAAACTCTAAACCTTCTGGACTTTCCTCCAGAGATTTGAAGCATGATAAGGGATGAGCACGTGCTTGGGTCTGGTACCTAGGTTCTTCCTTCTCTCGCAGTAAACAACGAATAGCTCCAGAATAGCTCCAGAATAATGCTCCCAAGTCAGTGGCAGCAACTGTGCACTTACCCTTTAATGAGTTGTAGACTGTCTTTAATCAACATGTTTAACCCTCAACTGATGTGAACCACTCACAAAATTACCCTCTATATTTATATTCTATGGGAATATTGGCATTTAGTGTATACATTTGTCGTTGAAACCAGGTTAGTGGAGTTGTAGCGCAAACTTTTCATGTGTAATGTACAGGGTCAAATGTACATGGGTTAATGGCACACCGTGATCCCAAGGTCCTTCACTAACATTATCTAATTTAACCCTGATGGGTCCTAACATCTAATATTAAAATATTGTGGAATCCAGTCTTAACATTCTGAATTTATGCACGATATTTTTGTCGAAGATTTCAAGTGGAACTCAATGATAGTGGCTGGTGCTTGTTCTCAACTTGCGTGAGGTATATTACTTGGATCAATGCACAAATTGACTAGAACTTCATTGTTTCACTGGGTTGAAGCCAAATGGGGGCTTTACACATAGTTATGCAGCAGACATAAATCTTTCAAAGGTCACTGCCATGGGAATTTCGCTTAATTACAATATTCTTTCTTGGTATGTATTATTGCACACATTTATCAGTGCATTCATTAAATTCTTTATTCTTTCATGATGTATTCATACCTTTCACCCAGTGGCATTAATTGTGGGTTTTAAATTTCACTGGCTGGTCTAAAACCCATTAGCTGTTGTCAAAAACCTGATCTTTAATTTCATAAAAGTTTATTTGGTGCTAGCTATTGGACTAGTATTTGTTTTCACCGCATAAAGCTTTTCCCCAGTCAGGCCATCCTTCAGTCCCTCCAGCAGGATCCTGATAATCAACACCAAATGAACCCTCACTGGAACAAAGCAACAGCCTTTACTTTTATTGACATCAGAAGATGAAAGACTAGGGCGACGAAGGGTAATTTGCTCGACTTTATTAAAGATAAATTTTATGTTATGGGAACACATTACTTCCTGAAGCTTTGAGCTTGCTTAAGCTGTACATTTTCTGCCATGACGTATTGAGTGTCTGTGTTTCAGCAACGTCTGGTTGACCATGCCGCACTTTGGAGGCACTTAAGGGCAGCACGGTGGCGCAGCGGCAGAGTTGCTGCCTTACAGCGCTTGCAGCGCCGGAGACCCAGGTTCAATCCCGACTACGGGTGCTGTCTGTATGGAGTTTGTATGTTCTACCCATTCTCCACATGGGCTTACTCCAAGATCTTCGGTTTCCTCCCACACTCCAAAGTCGTACAGGTACAGTGGCTTGCAAAAGTATTCATACCCCTTGAACTTTTCCACATTTTGTCACGTTACAACCACAAACGTAAATGGATTTTATTAGGATTTTATGTGATAGACCAACACAAAGTGGCGCATAATTGTGAAGTGGAAGGAAAATGATACATGGTTTTCAAATCGTTTTACAAATAAAAAACTGAAAAGTGTGGCGTGCAAAAGTATTCAGCCCCCTTTACTCTGATACCCCTAAATAAAATCCAGTGCAACCAATTGCCTTCAGAAGTCACCTAATTAGTAAATAGAGTCCACTTGTGTGTAATCTAATCTCAGTATAAATACAGCTGTTCTGTGAAGGCCTCAGAGGTTTGTTAGAGAACATTAGTGAACAAACAATGTTCCTTGGGCATCATGAAGCCCAAGGAACAAACCAGACAGGTCAGGGATAAAGTTGTGGAGAAGTTTAAAGCAGGGTTAGGTTATAAAAATATATCCCAAGCTTTGAACATCTCACGGAGCACTGTTCAATCCATCATCCGAAAATGGAAAGAGTATGGCACAACTGCAAACCTACCAAGACATGGCCGTCCACCTAAACTGACAGGCTGGGCAAGGAGAGCATTGATCAGAGAAGCAGCCAAGAGGCCCATGGTAACTCTGGAGGAGCTGCAGAGATCCACAGCTCAGGTGGGAGATTCTGTCCACAGGACAACTATCAGTCGTGCACTCCACAAATCGGGTCTTTATGGAAGAGTGGCAAGAAGAAAGCCATTGTTGAAACAAAGCCATAAGAAGTCCTGTTTGCAGTTTGCCACAAGCCATGTGGGGGACACAGCAAACGTGTGGAGGAAGGTGCTCTGGTCTGATGAGACCAAACATTGAAGTTTTTGGCATAAATGCAAAACGCTATGTGTGGCAGAAAACTAACACTGCACATCACCCTGAACACACCAACCCCACTGTGAAACATGGTGGTGGCAGCATCATGCTGTGGGGATGCTTTTCTTCAGCAGGGACAGGGAAGCTGGTCAGAGTTGATGGGAAGATGGATGGAGCCAAATACAGGGCAATCTTGGAAGAAAACCTGTTAGAGTCTGCAAAAGACTTGAGACTGGGGCGGAGGTTCACCTTCCAGCAGGACAACAACCCTAAACCAGGCACGTGCCGTCAGCATAGGCAAGGTAGGCACTGCCTACCCTGACTAAAATTATAACATGGTAATAACTAAATATAAATAGTAAAGGCATGGGAGAATTATGCCTATGTAAGAGATCGATCTCTTAGGTAGGCATAATTCTCCATGCCTTTCATCGGCAGCGCTTGTAACACGGGAAGCTCTGTGCAACCCACGTGCCGTCAGCGCTGCCTGAAGCCATCAATGATAATCGGGGCTGAAGGCAGCAGAAATTCTGCCTTTGCAGCACTGCGCTTGTGCATCGGTCTACTGCGCATGCGCAGAGCAAGTTTCTTGGCGGGGTTTTCAAATATGGTTTGTCAATATTTTAAGTGTATGTTAGGTAACAAAGAGAGAAGAATGGAGCTTGTGTACCAATAATGTGGTAAGTACATTTTGTGTTAATGTTTTTTAATACTGTATTTCCGGGTTGTGTGGGGGGGGGGGGGGGAGCTCCTTTCACAGTGTTTGGGGAGTCTGGCCTGGGGTAAGGTTGCGGGTAGGGCACGAATGTTATGAATGAAGGGATTGGGATAATGCCACTTGCGACGCTCCTTGCACGGAGGCGTGGAATGCCACCGCATTGAGGCCGGGGGGGGGGGGGGGAGAGAAGTAGCTCGGGTGGCTGAGCGGCTGCTCGGGCCGGACAGCGGAACCAGCCGCCACCTTAGCTCCTTCTGCCGGTCCCCCCCCGCTCACCCCTGGCAGCTCTCCGTCTACAAACCACTCTCCTGCCGCTCGCTGGCCTCACTCATGTCCTTAAATCCCGACAGCACGATTGAGGTTACTCGGCTGTGGGAATTTAAGGATTTGCAGGAAGCCGCTGACATGAGCGAAGTCGGCGAACGGCAGGTGACAGGTGTTCCGACGGAGAGCACTGCCAGAGGTGAGCGGGCCGGCAGAAGGCGCTGAAGTGGCGGCCAGTTCTGCTGTCGGGTACCGGCGGCCGCTCGTAGCTACCCGAGCTGCTTCTATCCCCAGCTACAGTGCGGGGTTTCGTGCCCGGAGAGCTGCGGCAGCGGTGAGTGAGTAAGTTGCTGGCATTATCCTCGACACCCTCCTTGTCAACACTCGTGCCCTCCCCACAACTTTACCCCTGACACAGACTCTGCACACACTGTGAAAGGAACTGTTCCCCCAATTGGTCTAGGACTAGGAAGCCTTGGGCAAATTGAAATGTCACTGTTTTATTGATTATTTAACAGAGCGGACAATCTGCGCATGCGCGGTTTAAATTTTTTTTTTTTAGCGGACTGAGTGCCTACCCTGAGTAATTACTCACGGCACGTGCCTGCCCTAAACATACAGCCAGAGCTACAATGGAATGGTTTAGATCAAAGCATATTCATGTGTTAGAATGGCACAGTCAAAGTCCAGACCTAAATCCAATTGAGAATCTCTGGCAAGACTTGACAATTGCTGTTCACAGACGCTCTCCATCCAATCCGACTGAGCTTGAGCTATTTTGCAAAGAAGAATGGGCAAAAATTTCAGTCTCTAGATGTGCAAAGCTGGTAGCGACATACCCCAAAAGACTTGCAGCTGTAATTGCAGCGAAAGGTGGTTCTACAAAGTATTGACTCAGGGGGGCTGAATACTTTTGCACGCCACAATTTTCAGTTTTTTATTTGTAATAAAATTTGGAAACCATATATCAATTTCCTTCCACTTCACAATTATGCACCACTTTGTGTTGGTCTATCACATAAAATCCCAATAAAATACATTTATATTTGTGGTTGTAACGTGACAAAATGTGGAAAAGTTCAAGGGGTATGAATACTTTTGCAAGCCACTGTATGTAGGTTAATTGGCTTGGTGTATGTGTAAATTGTCCCTAATGTGTGTATGATAGTGTGAATACGTGGGGATTGCTGGTCGGTGCCGACTAGGTTGGCCGAAGGGTCTGCTTCTGCACTGTATCTCTTAAACTAAAACTAAAGCACAAGGGACACTGCAGATGCTGTAATCTAGAGCAAATAAACAAACTGCTGGAGGAACTCACCAAGTCAGGCAGCATCTGTGGAGGCAGAGGGGTGGTCAATGTGTTGGGTCGAAACTCTGTACCAGAATTCAGTCTTCTGATGCAGGAGATCCCACCAACTAATTTTACTAAGGATTAATTCATGCCAACGTGGCATTGGGAGACATGGAGTAAAAGATCTAGATACAGCAGGATATTGCTCCGTTGGAAATTTGGGGAGAGAAATGGCAGATGTAATTTAATCTGGACAAGTGTGAGGTGATGCATTTTGGGAGGTCAAATGATGGTTGAATCCTCTGGTTTAAATGGAGTTAACCACCACAGTCACGATGGAAAGAATGGTTACTCACGATGGAAAGAATGGTCAAAGCTTATTGAAGCCTGAAGGGCAACCTACCCTGCTCCTTAGCGCATCATGCATACATTCTCCCTCTGTGTCATGGAGTGATTGACTGCATATAAGATAGAAACAAACCCTTTGGCGAACTCAACCATGCTGACTGAGATATCTAACTGAGCTAGTACCATTTGCCTGCATTTGATCCATACCTCTCCAAACATTCTCTATCCATATAAAATGCAAGAGGAGAGTATATACAGTAAACAGCAGTACCCCCAGGAGGATACAGAGGGGTCTTTTGCCATAAGTCCATAGGTCCCTCAAAGTGTAATCTCAAGCGGATAGGGTGGTAATGAATGCGTATCCATGCTTGCCTTAATGGTGGGGGCATTAAGTATAAATGTTACAGCTATGTACACATTTGGTTAGGCCACATTTGGAATATTGTGCGCAGTTCTGATCGCCGCACTATACAACATTTGAAATCATTGGAATCAAATTTCCGAAGAGGATTACAAGTTTGAGCATAGAACATACTTGTACAGCACAACAACAGGCCCTTCGGCCCACAATGTCTTTGCCGAACATTATGCCAAAACCATCTCTTATTTGCTTGCACATAACCCATATCCCTTCATTTTCTGCATTTCCATATTCATATCCAAAAGCCTTTAAAATGCCATTAATGTATCTACCTCAACCTCTACCCCTGGCAGTACACTCCAAGCACTCACAACCCTCTGTATAAAATACTTGCACTGCACGTCTTCTACAATATTTAAAGTATTGTGTGTTTAGAACAAGTAACTGAGAGTGAATTTCTAAAGTTTATAAAAGGACTTTAAACTTTTAGACTTTTGAGACAGCATGGAAACAGGCCCTTCAGCCCACTGAGTCTGCGCTGAACAGCAATCGCCCCGTACACTTAACACTAGCCTACACACTGGGGACAATTTAAAATGTTATCGAAGCCAATTAAACTATAAATCTTTGGAGAGAGATGGAGAGTATTCTGAGAGATACTGAAGGTCTGTATAGGAATGAGGGAGGAAACTTGAGCACCCAGAGAAAACCCACACGGTCACAGGAAGAAAGTACAAACTCAATATAGTCAGCACTGGTAGTCAGGATCGAACCCGGGTCTCTGGCGCTATAAGGCAGCAACTCTAACACTGTGCCACCCATAAATGCAGAAAAATCCTAGGCCTACCTTGCATAGTTTTATTTATTTATTTACATGCCCTTTCTAAGGATAGTTACTAGTTAATAACTAGAAGAGAGGACCTGGCAGACTTTCATGTTCCGTTCTAAGCATCTTAAAATCACTTGTGGTGCCCCTAACCTTGCTAACCTTCACAGTCCAGCAGTCAAACTTGGTCACTTTAATTGCCTAAAATCATGAGTGGAATAGATAGGGTAAATGTACAGAGTCTTTTAGCCAGGGTAGAGGAATCAAAAGCAAGAGGACATGTGTTTAGGATGAGAGGAGCAAGATTTAATACAAACCCTGAGGGGCAACTTTTTCACTCAGAGGGTGGTGGGTAAATGGAATGAGTTGCCAGAGGAAGTAGTTGAGGCAGTTACTATGACAGCAATTCAAAGACACTGGACAGGTACATGGTAAGGAAAGGTTCAGGGGGATATGGGCCAAATGCAGGCAGATGGGTCTAGCTTAGAAGTGGCGTCTTTGTCAGCACGGACGAGTTGAGCCGAAGGGCCTGTTTCCGTACAGTGTAACTCTATGACTCTATGACCCTTACTGGCTAAGGTGCACAATCTTTGATGACATTAAAGAAAAGTTTACATTACTGCAGAAATAAACTGCAATATGATTGCAGGCATGAAGCTTACCCAGTGTAGTCAATTGCTGAGCGTGTTCCTATAAATCTGTTGCTTAAGCATTTCCTGTGGAATCCAAATAATTTGGCAATGGTTGTAAATTCAACCAGAAGTCAGTAATCTATTTCTACATTTCAGGATCCTGCTTTAAATGACCCACCTTTTCTGTTTTAGTCTGATTGTTTTGCATTTGAACAAATCGTGCAGAGGGTAGTTTGGGCAGGTGCATGCTAAATACAATGCATGTCAGGTACATATGCCGAAAATCCACAGTGAGTTAATTTTCACGAAATCCTTGATACAGCATGGATAAAAGGCCCTACGGCTCACCGAGTCCACATCGAGCAGTGATCACCCCATACACGAATACTATCTATGATTTACCAAAGCCAATTAACCTACAACCCTGCAGGTCTTTGGAGTGAGAGAGGAAACCAGAGTGGACCCTCAGAATACTCTCAATATCCAATACTTTCAATGTCTACTTTTTGTCTTGTTCCTCTGCAAGCAATATCAGCTCACAATTCAGGCTGAATTGAGTGTATAAGCTGAACAGAATACAGAGTTACAGAATAATATTCTACCCACCCCATTTTCCACATATTACCCAGTGACAATGGTCCGTTGGAGAGGTTAATATCCTGAGTCAACAAATTGGTCAAGGTCTGTGGCTTCACCTGGTACAAGCTCGTTCTTCACTCCAACCTTCTCTCTCCTCCCTGTACACACATGTTAAAAGTGAGAGCATGGCCTCTGATCATTTCTAAGAAAATTGCTCCGTGTGTAGATCTGGGTTGATGAAATCAGGAAACAATAGCACATGGTTTTCTTTGGCAAATATTAACAAAATATTAACAATGTCATATTTTCTGGCATAAAAGCTGGAGAAACAGCAATTAAGCATTGGCCTGGGGTTATGGTCCAGCTGTAAGGATACTATGTGAATGGACTTTGAACCCTGCCATTAATTAGTATAAATTCAATAGTCTGCATTTTCCTTTTGGCCCACCATGACAATGCAGACTATTACATTTATACTAATCCCATTTACCTATATTTGGTGACCTTGGTAAATTGCAATGGTATGAGGACAGTTGGTTAAAATGGACTGAAAAATAGATTAAAGCATTCAAAATGTCGATCAGCAATGGCAGACATTTCAGGAGATGAATCATAAAATAGTAAGATTAAATGAGAACTTACCAGTTTGAAGTTTGATCTTTATTTTATGAGGCGTTACGGTGAGCGATTACATTGAAGAAGGCCCGCCAGTGCACATGCGCGTCAATCTTCAAAGCAGTGGCGTGAAATCACAGTAACCACAGTCAAAGAAATATAGTAAGACAGAAGACTAGAACTACCAGATGATCTGTGCGATTATGAGGGCCGGGAGCGGAGGGCACGAAATCGCTCACCGTAACTCCTCATAACATAAAGATCAAACTTCAAACTGGCAAGTTCTCATTTAATCGTACTATTTTACTTCGGAGTCACGTGAGTGATTCCGTGAAGATTTCAAAGCTCTGTGATTTCATGCCGTAGATCCAGTTCCATACGACACACTGCTTCGGTTGACACAGGATAAACAAATAATGCATTGAACATTGTTTGAATTATATAAATGAATGTTTTTAATAACAAAAAGGAACGGTAATAACCCCTCTCTCCCAGGGGGAAATTACAAAACAGAACCCAAAATAGCATGCCCAAATCCTTCCGTCATGAGGACAGGTTTGTCATAAAACCGTGAAAAAGTCCCTTCACTGGACCATCCTGCGGCCCCGAGGATTTGGTCAAAAAAGACGTCCAGTGCCCTCGCTGTGAATGTTGACGCCGCCCTGGTGGAGTGAGATTTAAACACATCAGTGTCTACTCCAGCACAATCCAAAACCTGTTTCAGCCATCTAGAAATGATTTGTACCGACACCTTTCTATGAGGTTTTTTGTGACTGGTGAGCATCGTTGTTTCGGAGCCTCTGAGACTCTTGGTGCCCTCCATATATTGACGCAGGTGCGTAATCGCCCTGTCTCACGGTGCGAATCCACCCACGAGTGACCCCTAGTGAAAGAATAAAAACAGACTCTTGGTTATGTACGAGATTCCAAGTTTATTTTCAAGTGTTTAATCGAGTTCCCACGGGTATGTCATTTCTGCGATGTTCCAAGTTCCTCTCCCGAGTTACCAAGTTCCTCTCCCGTTACTCTTGAGCCAGCCGTGGATGAAGATCTGTTTTAATAAGCAACAGTGTTAAAGAAGACATCTCCATTCTGCGGCTTTGAGTTAAAGATAGAATTCAGCGCGGCCGCATCTATTGATATGACCTTCAAAGGGAAAATGCGCACCCTCCAGTGCCAGAGCAGTTGAACATCAAAAAAACGTAGGAGCTGATCGTGGACTTTAGGAGGGCACATCATCCGAGGACATACACACCATTGAGGATAAATGGGGATACTGTGGATAGGGTGAGCTGTTTTAAATACCTGGGAGTCCACATCTCTGAGGATATGACATGGACATCACACGCTGCATCACTGGTGAGTAAGGCAAGGCCGCGCCTTTACCACCTCAGGCAATTGAGGAAATTCAGAGTGTCACCGAGGATCCTCCAGTGCTTCTACTCAGTGGCTGTGGAAAGCACCTTGTCCGGAAATATTACAATCTGGTTTGGGAATTGCTCTGCCCAGGACAGGAAGGCTCTGCAGTGAGTAGTGCGTTCGGCCGAACTCGCACTATGGGAACTTCTCTCACCCTTCTGCAGGAACTATACATCAGGAGGTGCGCAGGCGTCATTAATCTGTCTGGGGTGACAAGGCTCTTGGGTTAGGCTGGGATCATTCTCTGCGGGATGATCTTAGTGCGGGAGACAAGTGTAGGAGAGGTGTACTGACTGTGTGGGCAGACACTTTGGTAGTGATTGCCCACCAGTCTCAAAAGCCGCTGTGTCTCCCTGTCCCTGGGATGGCAGGGAGCAATCAAGCAACACAATACTACCCTCCCCCTCCACACCAACTCGAAGGGCAACGATCCCAAGGTTTTAGCATCAGAAACAGCGGGCAGGCGACAATCACCCGCCATAATGCTTCTGGTCTGCAGTGTGCAACAGTCACCAAAATACACTGCATCTTTAGAAAGGAAAAATACAAAATATGTCAATCTCACTGGATAGGCCTTAGTCATGGTGCTGTACAACACAGAAACCAGTCCTTCGGCCCAGCTTGGCATGCCGTCCAATTTGGTGTCTTGGGGTAGTCCTACTTGCCTGCATGTGGCCCATAGCCCTCTAAGCCATTCCCATCCATTTATCTGTCGTTAATAACCTCAAGAAAATCCCTGCTTCAGTTTCCTGAGTCCAACTCAGAGAGAAGTCTCCCCCCTTTCCAGGGTTAATTGCTCCACTGTTTATAATGCTCTCTGCATTATGAAGTCCTCGACAGTGAACCCCATGGGCAATCACTACCAAATTGTCTGCTCACACAGTCAGTACACTTGTCTCCCGTACTAAGTAACCCCAACACCCCCCTCTCTTCCCTCCTCCCCCTCCCCCTTCCCTCCTCCCCCCCCCCCCCCACCTTTCCCTCCCAACTCCAGTCCCATCCCTGACAAAAAGTGAACACATGGTGCTGGAGAAATTTGGAAACACATCCCGTCACACATTCCTTCTCTCCAGAGATGCTGCCTGCCCGCTGAGTTAAAGAGTGCCCATGGTAGACTCACAAGTCACTAAGGTAAACGCAAGGGCCACGATGTTATTACAACGAGTTTAAATGTTTCAATTTTTAACTTGAACAATAAATTTGACTCGTGGAAAACCTCAAACATGTTTGAATTTTTTGAAGAGTTAACAAGTTTCACGGGTACCTGCCGTTAGCGCCACGAGTCGCTCAGTTTTGCGCTACGTTAATTGTACGTGATTACCGCGAGTGAAAACTTGGGGTCACTCGCCGGTCGACTCACACCGTGAGACAGGGGTTTAACTACACATAGTCTCAGGTCAATGGGGTATGCTCTAAAGCTTATTTTGGTTCCAGACGTCCCTGGCCTACTTTGTTTGATTAGATCATATACATAAAACGTAATATTATCTACAGAAGAATGCATGCTGTCCAGTTGTAGCTTTTGCAATGTCTGGACCCGTTGCGCTAAAACGAGCGCCATGAGCATGACCACTTTGAGCGTTTGTTTTTTGGAAAGACAAAGATGTAATTGGAGCCCATTGCCGAAGCAGTGTGAGAACTATGCTCACATCCCAGAATCCTGTATATCTAGGTCTGGGAGCTTTCTTGTTAAAAATAACTTTCATGAATCGGGACACCAATGGATGCGATCTGACAGAGTGTTGTCCCGACCCCTGCCATAAATAGGAGGACAAAGCACTCCGAGCACTATTAATGGCACTACAATTGCTCGTCAAAATGCAATGTAGCAAGGAACTCATATACATCACGTATGCCTGCAGTGTGATAAGATATATTTGACTGTAAGCAGAACATCTCCCATTTCTTAATATGAGACAAGTATTGTTTGTTAGTAATATCCCTCCAGGCCGCAGTAATCACATCCACGGTCCGACTCGATAGTCCGAGCCCCTGGAACGGTCTGGTCAGAATCTGCAAATCAACAGATTAATACGATCATGTAAAGGGTGACTCTCTCCTGTCACAAGGTGAACCAACAAGTTGCTGCATTTAGGAATAACCATGAATGGCTGTGTCATCAGTCTCAGAACCAATGGGAACCATGGCTGTGTGGGCCAGTCAGGAACTACCAAAACGCCTGAAGCGGAGTCCTGCTCAATTTTGGTGAGACATTGACTGATGAGGCAGAATGGGGGAAAAGCATAAAAGAACATACCTCCCCAATGTAGCGAGAATGCATCCACCGCTACTGCCCCTGGATCCGGATCCCATGAGACGTACTTAGGTAAGTGGTGATTTGGCCTGGATGCAAACAGATCTATGTCTGGCAATCCACACTGCGTGACAATCGTTTTGAAAGCTTTTGGATTCAGCATCCATTCTGAGTTGTCATTAAATGAGGGCCTGTTTCCGTGCTGTAATTGTTATATGGTTTATATGGTAAATTTACGTGACCTGGTGTCTGCCACCACGTTATCTCTACCTGGTAGGTAGATAGCTGAGACCCAGATGTTTCTCGTAGTACACCAGTGCCAGATGAGGTTAGCCAGATTATTACATGATAATGACTTAATTCCACCCATGTGATTGATATATGCAACAGCTGTGGTATTGTCAATCTGGAGCTGAGCATGTAAATCATGCATTGTTGAACAGTATGCTTTTAGGCCGTAGAATGCCCTCAACAATTCTAAATAGTTTATCCCATGCATCTGCAGGATCAATGCCTCTTGCCCACTCCATCTGCCGCCACAGCTAGACTTGGTATCAGTGGCTCCCCATCCCGAAGTACTCACTTCAGTTTGTTAAACAACTGAAGGTTGTTTAGTCAGAATATTTCTAGTACAATGTGAGACATTAGTTATCCATCATTGCAACTTGGTGATAGCTTCGACTGGCAACTGCATTGGTCTATCGAAATGAACTGCATGTTTTTTGAGTGCCTGTTCCTTAGGTCATTGCACATTCTGATAGTGTAGAGGCCCGAATTGCACTCCAGGGAAAGCCACCACTAATTTGCCAATAACACTGGCCACTCGTCGGATGGAGGGTTGCTGTTCGTCTACCAGATTTCTGCAGGCCTCCATTATTTCTAAAGTTTTGGCAATAGGCAGAGTCACTGACATGTTAGTGGTGAACCCCAAATAGTTAATGATTCTAGATGGCACTAATTTGGATTTAGTTGGATGGATGAGGAAACCTAACCTCTCAAACATATGTTTGGTAACTGAAACTGACAATTCAGCTGCCTCCTGACTATTGCCTGTGATCAGAACATCATCCCAGTATGCCATCACAATGTGATTCTGAGCCCGGAGTAGTCCTAATACTGGTTTCAACAATTTTGTAAATAACCTAGGGGCTGAGGTTAACCCATTGGGCTAAGTTTTAAATTGCCACAGCTGCATGGCCGTCCGAAAGGGGGGTGCATTGGGTGCGACCGCTCCCCCTTTTTTTCCAGAGGAAAAAAAACAAAATATTTGAGACCATCCGCGCCTGTGCAGTGGGGAGAAACTGGTGACCAAAGACGCAGAAGCAACGCAAAAATGATGCCGTCTTTCCGCGCATGCGCAGTGGGCGGGATCAGATCACCGCCATTTTCAATGCATCGCCCAATGCAGGCCTAGTTTGGGTGAGGGGGACCGTGAAACATTGCATTGCGGGGAGAGGGGAATCTGTTTGTTTTATATTGGGGGTGTTAAACTACCCGCGAAGGGTCCAACCGCATCTTTTCATTTGCACAATTGATTTTATTGTATTAATTTTAATATATTAATGTTTAAAATCCATGCATTGAAAGAAGAATATTTTACAGCCCATCTGTGGTCCTTAACCCCAACCCTAACCGGTCGTCACCCGCTGGGTAGCATACATCAGCGTATGACAGGGCGCACGACATGATGAGACACCCAGATGTCGCCCCTGGATTTTGAACATTCCAAAACCCAGAGGCGACAGGGAGTCACCGCGCGTCACTACGTGCGTCACCACACATCAGGCCGCATCACTACCCGACCATGACTCGACAACCTTTTTTCAGGCTGTCGCCGAAAATATCACCCAAGTGGGACAGGCCTTTCACGCTGCGAAACATGAGGGCAAGGCTTTCGAAGGCGGCGTCGGCGGCAAACCTCTCCCTGGCCAGGTTCTCCATCACCTCAGGCTCGAGTCCGCAGTGCTCGAAGAAACTGTCCAAGCCCGAGCAGGCTCGATAGAAGCAGCAGCTGAGGTCAGCGTGCGAGCGCCATAATCTGCCTTCACCAACCTGCCGCTTGAGCGGCTCCTTGGGGCGACCTGCTGCTGCTTCTCTTGGTGCTGCTGGCGTGGTTACTTGTGCACCCTGGAGTGCTGCTGGTGAGGCTGCTGTTTCTCCCTGGAGTGCTGCTCGTGTGGTTACGTGAACCCTGGAGTGCTGCTGGCGTGGCGACTGGTGCTTCCTGGGGCGCTACTAGAGTGATCACTTGTGCACCCTGGAGTGCTGCTGGTGAGGCTGCTGTTTCTCCCTGGAGTGTTGCTCGTGTGGTTACGTGAACCCTGGAGTGCTGCTGGCGTGGCGACTGGTGCTTCCTGGGGCGCTACTAGAGTGATCACTTGTGCACCCTGGGGTGTTGCTGGTGAGGCTGCTGTTTCTCCCTGGAGTGCTGCTCGTGTGGTGACATGTGAACCCTGGAGTGCTGCTGGTGTGGTTACTTGTGCACCTTGGGGTGCTGCAGCCTCTGTACCCGCTGCTAATTCTCCCGTTCCGACATTGCTGCTCCTGTTGCCAGCCCTTGCTGCTTGTCGCACCGGCCGCTAGAGCCGGGCAGCAGCCAGCGGACCAGGCTGCCAGTGCTCTTGAAACTGCGGGCGCTGCTGGTGGCCGCCGCTCTAGCACAAACTCACACTTCTGCCGGTACATGACTAGCGAATCGGGCCTGAGCTGCCTCTTGGAGCTGGAGCGACGCACAATGTCAGGCGAGAGCCCCAGCTGCCCGCTCTGCTTGGGGCTGCCGGAGGCCAGGTTAGTCTTCATGCTGCCGCTTCCTTGGGGGCAAAGCTGCCCAAACCATTAGGCTCCACTTTGCAACCCCTCGCCGTCTGGCTTTTCAAGTTCTTGGCCTTGTCGGCAGCCAGTCTCTCCATAGTGCTCTGCCGACCCCGCCTGTCCCCCTCCATTTGACTGCGGAGGTAGCCGGGGCCCTTGGACATGAGCCTGAGCGGCAGAGAGATGCTCGCCTCAGGCAGCATGCTTGCAGTTGGTGCGATCTCGCTCGGCACCTTACTTTGATCCAGCCAACGAGGACAAACACATTTTCACATCCGCATAGAAGGAAAGACCAGGACTTCCATGAGCAATGACAGGCTGTCTGCAATTGCCTTAATCCACATTCACTATGATTTTGCCCATAACTTGGACAAAGCCGTGACTAGGTTTGCGCAGTTACATTCTTGGAAAATGGAACTGGAAAACATGATTTATGGCTAAATGGCAATATATACAGTGTACACGAGTGTCCGTCGCCTGCATCACTACGCCAGGACTTCCATGAGCAATGACAGGCTGTCTGCACTCGCCTTAATGCACATTCACTATGATTGCCCATGACTTGGACAAAGTGGGGAGTAGGTTTGCAGTAACAGGCAATCAAATCAACACACAAAACATTTTCTAAAAAAAGGTTTTCTTTGCTGCAAAAACGTACAGTATTTTTTTTGCAGTTTTTGCATGCTCCTTTATAAACATTTTACATAACATTTTACAACAGTACAACTTGATTATTAAAACAAGGACAACAATTCTTAATTTAAAAAAATATGTATACAACAATGATTCCAATCATCCCACTCATTATTCTTGACTCAACCAAAATTATTTCTGAAATATTGGTCATACATTTGGTGCAAAAAGCTCCAAAATAAGGCTCAGAATGCACCAGAGCATCTAAAACCCCAGAGCTTTCAGAGCCCTTAAGCAGGCCTTGGAACCCGGAAGTGAGGGGCTTCCCGCTTGTGATGTGCGCTGCATGCACATTATTTCACGTAAATTTTTTGGAATCCTGTCATGGCACCCCCCTTTTCAAAAAGCTTCGTACGGGCCTGCAGCTGTCTCATCCGTCTAAATTTCAAGTATCTACGGTATTTGTGATGAATTGGTACTGAATAATATGCATATTTCAGATATATACTCCCCATATAACATCCTTTGGAAACCAGTTGCTTAGAAGTACTGAAAGTTTCCATTTTAAAATGTTTATACTGGACATAGGAGTTCAGTCGGGTTAGGTCTAGAATGACTCGACACCCACCATCCTTCTTTTGCCTGGGGAGTATATTAGATACAAATTGTTGAGGCTGATGTGCCATCCTTTCAATTACCCCTTTTTTGAATAATGTTTCAATTTCATCATTTACCTGTAGAGTTTTAGGTTTTGAAAACACCAGTACCTGACTTGGTGTATGTTGTATGGGTGGATGTACTTCAGCGATAAACTCAATTCGAGACCCCCGGATACTGTCCAATATAAACGGATCTGATGTTATGCAGCACCATTCATCATAGAACAATTGCAATCTACCACCTACTGGTGACTAGTCTCTAGAGGATATGTCCAGGCCAAGTTCAGTTACTTGTACCTCCATAGTTGCTGGATTCCTTTGTCTGCTAGTTCTGTTGGGGGTGTGCACTGGTGCCTGCCAATGGCGCAGAGATGGAAGAGCCCGGCTTGGTCCTTGCCCTGCACCAGCGTCTGTGGCCCGTCTGAAGGGGTATGGTCTACGAGGCGGCATCCTGCTTGAGGAATGTGCTTTGATGAGGCTGATCGTCTTTGCCTCATCATCCAAGTCCTTGACTTGTTTTGCTAGATCCCCCCCAAAAAATGTTTGGTGGCTGACTGTTGGAGGATCTGCTTTAGGCTGCGAATCTTGGGTTGAGCATCGGCTTGATGGCGGTTTTTCTTAGGCAATTAATTTCGAAATCGGCGTTACACAGCAGGGCCAACATATCCTACTGTGTGTTTGATAGTGGTGCCCCTTCAACTGTCCGCCCAAATGCCGTTATTCCTGCTCCAATTAATTTTAAGACTTTTTGCAGCCTTAATTCATGCGACCGCATGGTTGCGCCCATTTGCCCCCAGATGGCCTGGTTCACTGTGGACACTCTGAGCGATGCACAGTTTACAGGTGTTTCGTACCTCTTTGATGTTTCATCCATAATGGATTCTTGGAGCTGGTGAGAAGCCATATAATTGATGTACCTGGCCAGATTTTCCTCCATTTCCTCACCAGTTCCTGCTGATATGGCGAATTTACATGCCACATCCGGCACACCTGGAGCTAAGCTCGTGTGCTTTGGGGTATGCTCCTCTGCTATACCACCAACTTCAGGGTCAGAGTCGTACTGCCCTGGCTCTCCCTGCTCATGCATAAGGGAGGTATCATGCAGCCCTTGACCTGGCGCTGCTGGTATGGGCCCCCATGCAGACTCATGGACATATGGTTCCTCCTGAAGGTACAGTTCTTCCCTATATGGACCTCTGCTGGAGGTTGCTGCTGGGGAAACCTGGGGGTATAAAATCCTGGCTGGAACACCTCATGATTGAATATTTTTTCTAAGAGGTGTTCCATTTTATCTAGACGTCCCCAAACTCTTTTGCTGGTGGGAGGGGAGTCTTCTTGGCCTGACTCATCAGAGTCGACAGGCCTTACTGACTTTCTCTTGGCCATTCTCCCGACTGGAGTGGCCATGGAGCTCTGTGGCACCGGAGTCGCTGCCGCTGGCTGTGCTGCCGGCGGTTCTGGAGCCGTCATAAGCGCTCGCCCACTGGCCACGGTCCCGCGGTCAGTTTCTCTGATTCTTTTCGGCAGCACGCCTCGCCCTACCTTTAGTTGATTTCTCCATGTTCCTGCTGGCTTTTGAAACCAGCCTTATGGAACTTAAGCACATTCACAGCTTAGTTTTTAATGTACCTGCGAGTTTTTAACTTACCGCTGGTGGAGCTGCGCTTTCCAGTTCGTCGCTGCGCCACGCGTCTGACGTACTGACGCGCATGCGCACTGGCGGGCCTTCTTCACGGAATCACTCATGTGACTCCTAAGTAAAATTCAATTCAACTTCACTTAGTTCACTTGGAACTATCCCTACAAGATGGCAGCATTGGCGGCGGATGGAAGGAAAGAACGATGCTGGTGATCAGGCTGGGGGGCAGGGGGTCACGACCTGTGCCCTTGGGTTCGCTCTGGGTGTTCTGAGGTCAGCTGTGGGAGGCGCCCCCGGGCAGGAAGGCTGCGCGGTGCCCTTGAGAGGTGAAGAGCACACATTTGCAGCTCAACAAGTCTAGATCGCTTGGGCTACTGGAGGCCCTGTAGCAGCCCAGGCTTCGATTAGATCGGGCATCACTCCAAGTGGCCAAGCGTGCAGATTGGACGCGACCTGCATCAGCATGGAGCGCCAGAGGAGGGTATAGACAACATTGCCTGGCCAGGCTGACCCTGCAACTCCAACCCAGTGCTGTCACCAGGCCAATTACACCCCTATCAATGCATTTTACAATTTTAGATCCCTAATACAGATACAGATACAGATACCTTTTATTTGTCACGTGTGCCAATTGGCACAGTGAAATGAAATCACCATACAGCCATACAGGGAAAAAAAAAGAACACAACACAGAGTAGATAGAAATTCAACATAAAACATCCCCTCACAGCAGGATCAGAGTTTCCCACTGTGAGGGAAGGCACCAAAGTCAGTCTCTTCCCAATGTTCCCCACTGTTCACCCGTGGTCAGGGCCTCCCCGAGCCCTCCGCTGTCGCCACTATGGGCGGCCCGATGTTCAGGCCCGCTCCACAGGGTGATGTAAGTCCGACGTCGGGGCTGGGGGACCTCCTCAGCAGCCTGGACCCCGAGTCGGCCCCCTCCTACCGGAGTCCGCGGCTCCCAAAGTCCACAGGCAACGCTGGAGGCCTTCTGCAAAGGGCCCCAGGACTCCATGATGACGGTCAGCGCTGCCCGCGTTGGGAGCTCTCTAAACCAGAGCTCCACGATGTTGGAGCAGCGGCCCAATGCTCCGGAGCTCCAACGGCGACCCAGGTAGGCATCGCCAGCTCCGCGGTGACTCCAGCGCCGCCGCCGCTGTTGCGGCTCTGGTCCGGTTCCCGGTCCCCGGCAGGAAAGGCCGCTCCGATCCAGGAGGTAGGCCGCGAGGTGGGGGGCGAGGACACCACTCGGAGAAATAGTCGCGTCCCCGCCAGGAAGCGACTGGGAGTTAGTTTCCCCCTTACCCTGCCCCCCACCACCACATAGAAAAATTAAAGATTTCCCCAAACACACACTTTTAACGGACTAAAAATAAAAAAAAGATGTAAAAACAAACGGGCTGCAGGCAGAGGCTGCTGGCAGTGCAGCGCCCCTAGTGTCACCTCTCAGCCTCTGAACCTGACTATCTCTCTACATCAGTCTGAAGAACGGTCATGACCCGATACGTCACCCATTCCTTCTCTCCAAAGATGCTGCCTGTCCCACTGAGTTACTCCAGCATTTTGTATCTATCTTCGGTTTAAACCAGCATCTGCAGTTCCTTCCTACATACTTCTCTACCACTCATCTGTTTACATTCTTCTTAAAAACTATCTCTGTAGTCAAGCCTTTTATTTTGAGGCTTTGCAGCAAGTTTTGTTTGATAAAAGCTTTGTGAAGGGCCTCACAGTGATTTGATATATTAAAATCACTTTATAAATGTCAGTTTGTGTCAATATTGCTGAAAATCAAGTTTATATCTTGGTGTGGTTAGAAAGGAGCTTCATTATACATTAGGCAGGAGTAAAACCTTGACAATGTTACATGGCTCAAAGTTGTTCATCCGCCTGAACACATATTTCATAAATTTTAAGAGTAGATGCTATTTTCATGTAAGAAGTTTTAACGGTGTATCAGTTGGAGCCATTGGAATCATCAAAGGGAAGGATATCCAACAACGGCCATGTACTCAGAGCAAATCAAAATGAGAGATCAAAATTTGTCCTCGGGTATGTACACAAAGTACTGCATCCCTTCAATAACATAAGGTTTCAATAGGCAAATGCTGCTTTATTGCTTATAACAACTGAAGCTACACTTCTGCGTATGATCCAAGATAGTGCTGAAGGCAGGCGACTGTTTACGTGCTGGTTCCAGAGGTGGGTCTGCAATCAATCATTACAATTCCTTCTCTCCAGAGATGCTGCCTGTCCCGCTGAGTTACTCCAGCATTTTGTGTCTACCTTCGATTTAAACCAGCATCTGCAGTTCTTTCCTACACATTACAATTACTCCCCTCTTTTAAATCTATATTTCAACAGCAGAAAAGTTATTCCCTTTATCGTGTATCTATACACTGTGGATGGCTTGAGTGTAATCATGTATAGTCTTTTCACTGACTGGTTAGCTTGCAACAAAAAAGCTTTTCACTCTAGCTCGTTCAACACATGACAATAATAGTAAACTAAACTAAACTACCCTAAGTATCAACATTAAGATGAGCTTTCCCCTTCAGTTTTTCTAAGCCCATTTTAGTCTTTGAGGGAAAACTGCATACGGTGTCCTGTTTTCACACACGGGGGAGAAAGGCTCAAAGATTTGCAAGAACAAAGGGCGGCTCAGTGGCGTAACGATAAAAAGTTGCCTAAACATGACTTGATATGTTCAAAGCACAGGTGTACGCGCAATAGTAACAAACACAAACGGCACAGCATGGTGGGACAATGGTAGAGTTACTGCCTTACAGAGCCAGAGTTCGATCCTTACGACGGGTGCTGTCTGTACGGAGTTTGTACGTTCTCCCTGTGACTACGTGGGTTTTCTCCGGGTGCTCTGGTTTCCTTCCACACTCCAAAGACGTACAGGTTTGTAGGTTAGTTGGTTTCAGTCAGTTGTAAAATTGTCCCTCGTGTTTGTTGGATAGTATATGGGTGATTGTTGGTCGGTGCGGACTCGGTGGGTCGAAGGGCTTGTTTCCGTGCTGGATCTCTAAAATCTATAAAGTCTAAACAAAGATAAATAAATGGTTTAAAAAAGTAACCGATGATAAATATTTGTCATGAAATTGATACAATTTTGATAGAATAAATGTGATAAAAGTGAACCGTTTGCATCATTGCCTCAGAACGGCTTCAGAAACTGGTCGGCAGGTGCTTCCATTGCCATGCTGTGCCTCTGGCCTCTGTGCTTTATTATTTAATTAGGCCGGGAGTGTTTCTTTAAGCTTGCCTTTTTTGTTATCAGATTCCATCTAAAAATGAGCCTGTAAAGTACTGGCATTAATTTTGAAATATGTTTGAAATTACTGGGAGCTGTCTGACGATGAGGTTGAGTTTAGCTATCTGTTGTTTAGTGGTTACTTGATGAATGGTGCGTTTTATTGGCAATCATAGACTCTGCTTAATCACTGTTTAACTCAACTATCAATCAGTGCTTGTGTCCATCTACCACATCACAAAGATGGTGAGTAAGTGCTGCTGAGCTTTTTCATATCTTCTGCAGTGAACTTAAGGAATTTAGAGGTCCCAGCAGGGTTAGTTATGGTGCTTTCTACACAGCCTGTTCCTTTCCATTCATCCTCCCAGGTATTGTGATCCGCTGTTTGTGCATTATTTTTCTCCAGATTTGAGCTTGTTCTTTAATTAGCTTTATTTACTTCAAAGTTTTTCAGATCACGTAATATCTTGAGGCATACAAGATTCTGAGAGGGGTTGACAAGGTAGAGTTTCCTTTCCCGAGTCTAGGGCTAGAGGGCATACAGGGTCAGCCATTTGGAACTAGGGATGAGGAGAAATTACTTTACACAGATGGTTGTAAATATTTGGAATTCACCACCCCAAGGGTAGTGTATATCCAAGGCTAAGACGTTAAAGAATTAGTGGATATGGGGATCGGAAAGTTGAGGAGGAACAGGATGAGCCATATGTGAACTGAATTGTTAATTACTAACCATCGTTTTTAGATCACTGCTTGGGCAACCAAAATTTCCTAACTTCCAACAACCTCAGACCTTCTGATCCTACGAAACAATAATTTCTTCTGCGCTGAGCTTCTGTGGTTCAGATTAAGATGGTTGGATTAAATCCTGAAAGACACAAAGTGCTAGAGTAACTCAGCAGGTCAGGCAGCATCTCTGGAGAACATGGACAGGTGATGTTTCGGGTTTAGATCTTTCTTCAGACTGATGGTAAGGGGGTGGGGAGAAGGGGAGGAAGAAAGTTCGAAAAGGGGAGAGCAAGGACAAAGTGTGCAAGTAATAGTTGGATGTTGGAGATTTTTGATAGGCAAGTGGTTGGAAAAAAGGCCAGAGATTAAATCCTCAAATCCTTATTCAAGGCTCCAAAACCTATGACCCTCTTACTCTTTCTCCAATGCTGAGCACAAACCAAATAATTTTGACCTTATTGGCCCTTATAGGCATGTCCTGCATTCAAAAACTAATTCATTGATGGAGCAGTTGAAACATCTCTTCAAAAACAAAGTCAAATTCATACTTGTGCTTAATAAAATGAAATGTTAATAACATCTGTGGCACAGAGGTGCAGCTGATAGCATTTCTGCCTCACAGTGATGGAGATCTAGTTCGGTCCTGACCTTGGGTGCGGTCTGTGTGGAGTTTGCACGTTCTCCCTACGACCGCGTGGGATTTCTCTGGTTTTCGCCCACATTCCAAAGACCTGCGGGATTGTAGGTTAATTGTCATCTGTAAACATTTCCTCTGGTGTGTAGGGATTGGATATAAAAAGTGTAAACAATTGTGAACAGTTGGACCCTGTGAGCAAACAAAAGGGCCTGTTTTCTCTTTGACAGGTTCTATGAGCCTATGCTGAAATGTCCTAGTGTTCATCATTCCACTGCTGGCAGGCACTCCTGCACAGACCATCAGCTCTGAAATTTACACCCGAAATCTCCTGACTTTATTTGTCTTTTAGATGCTCCTTTAATCCTTTGACTAAGCTTTTAGATATCCATCCTATTATCTCTTTATGTGGCTTTGCATCATTTTATGTATTAAATGGCACAATTTTGAAGTACTGTGGGATGGTTTATTTTGGTAAATGCTCTTTACAACTGCATCATTATTCTTAATAGTTGGTTTACGTTCCTTTGTGCTTTTCAGGGGATCTAATGGCATGTTAAGGGGATTTGAGCATTGAAAACCACAATCCTGGGGGTAATATCTTTCAATGGAGTAATTGGTTTTTACAGTATGTTTGCACCAAATTTCATATCCTGAGATTCTCTTTCCCAATTTTGCTCTCAATTTTTAACTTGTTGAAATTGGGTGTGAAAATCTGCAAGGACTTTCCCTGGATCGAACAACATGCTCACAGGCCACAAAGATTAATGAAAAATTAAATGAATAGCATGTGAACATGTTCATTGCACACACATTAAGAAACAATAGATGTGATAATGATCATATCTGTGATGGTGACAGGTAGAATCTGAGAGTGATAGAGCCAAGTAGCACAGAAACAGGCCTCTCATCCCTACTGATCAACTTGGTATTGGTATTGATTTATTATTGTCCGAGAGACTGAGAGACAGTGAAAAGCTTTGTTTGTATGCTATCCAGTCAAGTCATACAATTCATGAGAACAATCAAGCTAAGCACGTAGAAATGGGTAATACAAGGAGAAAAATATGAAAATGCAAAATATAGTGTTACACCATTATAATGTCACAGTTACGAAGAAAGTGCAGGGCCAGAGATCCAAGTTCTATTCTGATCTCGGGTGCTGTCCATGTGGAGTTTGCACGTTCTCCCTATGACCGCGTGGGTTTCCTCCCACAACCTAAAGATGTATGCGTTTGTAGGTTAATTGACCTCTGTAAATTGCCCTTCATGTGCAGGAAGTGGAAGAGAATGTGAGGTAACGTAGGACTAATGTGAAGGGGAAATCGCTGGTCGACGTGGACTGAAGGACCTGTTTCCATGCTGTATCGCTAAAGTAAACAAAACTAATCCAAAAATATGCAAGGTTTGCAATGCAGCAGATTGTGAGATTGGGATCAGCCATTAGCTTATAAGAGAACCATTCAGTGGTCTGATAACAGCAGGGAAGAAGCTTTTCCTAAATCTAGTGGTATGTGCTTTCAAGATTTTGTATCTTCTGCCGTCGGGAGAGGGAAAGACCGGGGATGAAAATTGTACTTTACTATATTGGCTGCTTACCCGAGGCAGAGTGAAGGAGTTGCGTAACTGAACTAATCCCACCTGTCTGCACCTGGCCCATATCCCACCACATCTTTCCTATCATTTGGCTCTCCAAGTCTTTTGTAAATATCATAATTTTACCCGCATCTACTACTTTTTCTGGCAGCTTGTTCCAGCCTTTGTATAAAAAGTTGCCCCTCCGATACCGTTTAAATATTTCTCTGCTCATCTTAAAGCCCATGTCCTCTAGCTTTGGACACCCCTACTCTGGGGTGTGGTTATTCACCTGATCTATGGTCCTTGTGATCCTATATACCTCACTGAGGTAACCACTCACCCTCTTATGTTCCAGGGAAAAGTGTCACAGCCTATTCAACCTCTCCTTATAATTCAAACCTTCCTCTCCTGGCAACATCCTTGTAAACTCCTCTGCACCCTTTCCAGTATAATAACAAACTTTCATAGGGAACCAGAACTGTACATGGTAATCTAAATATAGTCTTACCAACATCTTGTACTGCTGTATCATAATGTCCCAATTCCTGTACGCAATATAGGAAGGCAAACATGCCAAATGCCATATTTACCACCCTGTCAGCCTGTGTCACCACTTTCATGAAACTGGGTACCTTCACACCTATGTCTATCCATAGTACAATATTCCTCAGGGCCCCACATTGACTGTGTAAGACCTGAACTGGTTTATCTTACTAAAATGCAAGACTTAAATGCAAGACTTATCTGAATTAAACTCCATCAGTCAATCCACTGTCCATGCATCCAGTTGATCAGGATCCCATTGTATTCTCAGATGTACACAGTATTTGCCTATTATTATTGTACAGCATTTGTCAATATGGCCAATAATATTTCTTCATTACATATTTTAAGACATTAAGTGGCAGTAGTGCAGTGGTGGAGCTGTTGCCCCACAGCACCAGAGACCCGGGTTCAATCCTGATCATCGGTGCTGGTTGTGCGGAATTAGTACGTTCTCCCTGTAATCGTGTGGCTTTATTCTGGCATCTCTGGTTTCCTCCCACATTCCAAAAATGTGCCGGTTAGTTGGTTAATTGGCTTCTGTAAATTGCCCATAGGATGCGAAAAGTGGGATAACATGGGTGATCGATGCCTGGCGTGGACTAGGTGGGCTGAAGGTCCTGTTTCCAAGCTGCATCTCTAAACTAAACTAAATGTGCATTCTTTCCAACTTTTTTTTCCCCTACTGTAAAAGAAACTGCTAGAAAGATATTGGGGCTCCAGGTTTCATCAAGTGTTTCATTGGGTGGCACGGTAGCGCAGCGGTAGAGTTGCTGCCTCACTGTGCCGGGGATCTGGGTTCGGTCCTGACTATGGGGCTGTCTGTACAGAGTTTGTACATTCTCCCTATGACAGCGTGGGTTTTCTCCAGGTGCTCCAATTGTACAATTGTCCCTGGTGTGTAGGATGGTGTTGGTGTGCGGAGTGATCATTGGTCTGCGCAGACTCTGTGCATTGCATCCGCGTTACATCACAAAATTCCAAAGTAAATCTAACAGATCAGATGTTGACGTTACTCTGAAGATGCACTGCAATGCCTTTGACCACACACATTTACACTTCTCTATCCAGCCTTCCTCTAACTTTTTCCAATCACCAGTATAAACTCACAATGGTAAAGGGAGAATGAGATGTGCACATTTCAGGGTAATTAGGCATATTCCTGTGGGCTTTTATATGCATGTGGCAACAGCGTTTTGACATTTCTATTGAAGTGCACTAGAATTCCTTATTTAACACCTGTTAGCCCTAATTTTGTTTCCGGAGAAGCATTCCACTGGACATGGCAGATTCAAATCATTTATCACTTCTAAAGTGTTTCCACATGTTTCAAGAACTGGCGGTGCCCTGGGCACATCTTTTTTTTCCTGCTGCATGAAAAAAAAGGTACTTGCTGCCTTAAAAATGTCCTATCAGCTCTGCCTGTCTGTGTTGAAGTCTGGCAGTTATTAGCTTAAATTATGGATTGCTCGCATGAGTGGGCTAGGGAGGGAGGGGATTAGTGCATGCCAATGGTGCAGTGCAATAATTTGAAAGGATCTTGGTGTGATATCTTCTAATAAATAAAAAGCAAACGTCCTTGCCTTCAAGTGAAGTTACTGTGAGGCTTACAAGCCTCCAGGGAGTCACTAAAAATGTCAAACCGGCTACAGTGTAAAATCCGTACAAGTGGCATCAACATAATTGCTCAGGTTAAAGGAAACACCCAGAGAAACTGCGCTAGATTTTATCTGTAAAGATGACACAAATTCCACTGCACTGCTTTTCCACATTGAAAAGCTGCTTCAGGAGCAATCAGTGGAAGAGCACCTACTTATTTGATGGGCCTAAATGCAGACCACACTAATGGATTGCTACAAACGGCAGGCTCAGAGCTTGGCATTGACTTCAAACCATTGTCCAGCCTCCCACTATCTTCAACGCCCCACCCACTTCAACCACTTTAGTGTTTATAAAGCTATGAAACAGTCCTGGCCTCTTTTCTCTCATTAAAAATAGAGCCACCCTATAAACAGCTCAGGGCATTTTAAAAACATATGCAAGTGAGTTACTCTGCCCCTGGGCCCAGTGTCGAATATATCAAGTGAATTGGGTGCGCTGTATGCAATGCACTGTACATATCCTTAGCATTGTGCTAATATAGACAAGGATTGGTATCATGGTCTTAACAGTAGCATCAGATCTACTTGCTGGGGAGACTTTCACCTGCTTGGAAAATGTTGTTTAGGATCCATTATGTCAATAACTTTGTCTATGATCGCATTCTAGTTTGGAGCCTTTATGACATTTTCAGTGCGAGTCATTTTAAAAAGGAATTAACATTGAATAAAACTATTATTTATATGTTGTGCAGGAGTTTTACTTTTAGAAAGAGCAGAAATGGCTAAATAGCATTGTGGGGGGGTCCAGAGAAATGGACCACAGTCTATTTAGTCATTCACTACAGCTGTGTAATGGTGCAAATGGATATGTACAAAGAGGCACATCTTTGGAGCAAATATATTTCATATCTATGGGTTGAGACGGGGATTTGAAGTGAGTTAATCATCCCCGAACACATCTGCATGAGGGGTTTGTGTGTACTGAAGGCATTATCAGATTTACCATAATCATGCACTTGTAAATTGGGCTCTTTTCAGCAACATGCTGCTCATACTGTATGCATGCGTCCACAGCATGATTCATTTCTGAAGCTGATGAATGACTTGGGTTCGTCATGTGGCTCTGGCTGCAGGTGTTGAGGCTAAGAAGGGACCAGCCCTCCTTCGAGGTCAAGAGTTTGGGAGGAAGTTGTGGGGTGGGGGGGGAGGGGGTTTGGCAGGTGGGGGTTGCTGTTGTAGCAAGAGCTGGGGTGAAGGTCCTCACAGCCGCAGTGATTGTGAGTAATTCCCTTAAGCAGTTTTTTAAAATAAAACCAAATGTCCTGGGAACAATGTTGCTGATAGTAAGGTAAAATGGAAACACAACATTCCGTAACCAGAACTTGTCCTGTTGGCTACTTTCATTCTTTAAGGACATTGTACGTGAGAAAATGCTTTCACAGTGGCTTAATAATAAAATAAAATAAACATTTCTCATTTACATAAAATTAATGAGGACGGTACTTACTAACTATGACTATCATATTGTATGTGAGCATACCTTTCTTGGATGAAGTATTTGACAGCGGGCTAATATGCTTAATTGAAAAATGTGGAGTGAAAATGTGTATTAATTTGATATGACTTAGGTTAATAGCAAAGAGCATAAAACTGCTAATTTGAATTTCATTAAGAGGTTCTGTTTTATCCCCTCTGAATATGTTAACCTTTGAAAGTCCTTTAAGCAGATTTAATTCTATATTTGGGGAACAGTAAGGGATTATTTAAAAAGATGACTTGGGTATTTAATGGAGCTTTATAATCACCATCGTTTCTTGAACCCTGACATACCAAATAGTTGTAAAATATCCTATTGGGTGAGTTGGATGTAGAATATTGCAATGTAAAGACAACCAAGTAATTGCGGAGAGAGCCGACGAGTTATGGACCCACAGATGACGGGACGTTTGCTCTGTTACCAGTCCCGCTGCCATGGCTAGGGTGCAACCTAGAAGACATCGGGACGAAGTTCAGGACTCGCCCAGCGCTGAAGAATCGTCACCGCAGCCGGAGATGTACAGCCGATGCCATTGGTGTAATTACCATCTCCGTTACGGTGTGGAAGCCCGAAGATGTCGAAGCCCCTGCTTGTTTTGGGGAAACGTAGAGGGCGATCGGCCTGAACGAACACCTCTACGTCCGTGTTTGCTGCTCCGGCCACCGTTTCCTATTCGACTCCGGTGCCATGGCCAGCATCCTGCCACCGACTGCCCGAGATACCCGCGTCGGTAAGGTAGGACCCGACCTCTCGACCGTTAACGGGAGCGACATTCAAACTTACGGTGTGCGGACCCTGGACTTAAATTTCAACTCCCACCCAAATAAGTGGAAGTTTACAGTTGCTGACGTCTCCCAGCCGATATTGGGGGCTGATTTCTTGCGCGCATTCTCCCTACTAGTCAATGTGCGGGGTGGGCGAATGGTCCCATTGTCTGACCTGTGCCCTGCCGAGCCGCGTAAACCGTTAACGTTCCCACTGCAACCCGACGAGGTCGCTGAGATCCAGCAACCTTTCGCAGCCCTTCTAGCCAAATTCCCAGGGTTGCTCACGCCCTGGTTCGACGGGGATGCATCTCGTCATGGCGTGGTCCGCCACATTCCTGGTGGTCAGCAGCTTGCAGGTTGAACACGTTAGGCACCTCCGCCTGCTCTTCGAATGGCTGCGCAACACGGGTTGGTGATCAACCCTGCGAAATGCCAGTTCAGATTGTGCTCCATCTCCTTTTTAGGTCACAGGGTACCCAGCCAAGGCGCACAATCGCTGCCTGAGAAGGTCGACACAATCTGTCGTTTCCCAAGGCCACTATCCATCAAGGGCCTGCAGGAATGGTAAATTTCTACCCACCAATTTGTCCCGTCAGCGGCCGCCATCATGCGGCCGTTGTTTCAATGTCTGGCAGGCAAGCCCAAGGACCTGGTCTGGTCCAGGGAGGCTGGTACAGCTTTCGAGGGGGCTAAGACCACGCTGGCCAATGCCACCATGCTGGTACACCCGAGGGCATCAGCCTTCACGGCTCTCACCGTGGATGCGTTGGACGTGGGTGCTGTCCTCGAGCAGTGGGTAGGTATCTGCTGGCAGCCGCTGCCGTTTTTCAGCAGGCAGCTACGGGCCCCGGAGATTAAATACAGCGCTTTCAATCGGGAGCTCCTCGCGCTTTATCTAGCGATCCAGCATTTCCGTTATTTCCTTGAGGGCCGCGCATTCGCTGCATTCACGGACACCATGCCGCTCACGTTCGCATTGAATAAGGAAACCGACCCTTGGTCTTCCAGGCAACAGCGGCACCTTGCCTACATATCCATATTCACGTCTGACATTCGTCATGTGGCGGGGAAGCTGAACGTTGTGGCCAACGTGCTATCCCGTCCGGCGGTCCCTGAGGTTTCCGTTTTAAACCTAGATGTGGATTATTACATTTTGGGCCAAAAATGTCCTTCTGGGCTACATCCATGGGCACGGGTTTTATGCAAAAGGGACTGGTTTCTCAGCTAATAGGGGCCTTGTGGACCGAAATTAGTGGTTTCAGGCAGGCCAAACAACATTTCCATTTCCATTTCAATTTCAAGCACAGGGCAGGCCAAACTACTCCTTTCATTTTCAATTCATTTCCATTTCCATTGCAGTTTCAAGCACAGGGCAGGCCAAACAGCTCATTGCATTTTCATTTCATTTCTATTTCTATTGCAGTTTCAAGCACAGGGCAGGCCAAACAGCTCATCGCATTTTCATTTCATTTCCATTTCCATTGCTGTTTCAAGCGCAGGGCAGGCCAAACAGCTCGTTGCATTTTCATTGGGGCTACCTCAGCGGAGGAGGACTGTGAGTAAGATGGCTGGAAATCATAGCATATAGGGTAGCATTTTTTTCTAAAATCAATATACAGCACAGAGCGGAGGTGGTCAAGCATGCAGGGCACTTTTTTTCATTTCATTTGTTATATAGAAGATGTGTGTGCGTTTGTGTGTATCTGGATGGACACACACACACACACACACACACACACACACACACACACACACACACACACACACACACACACACACACACACACACACACACACACACACACACACACACACACACACACACACACACACACATAGAGTTTGTTAGATAGATAGACAGACAGATAGATCCTTTGGATTTAACTCCCAAATTTTTCCTATTTATATACATGGGATAGTCAAGGACGGAGTTAAAGGGAAAGAGAGTAAAGGGATAGTTAATGACCCCAAAATGAACGGGAAAGAAAGCTCAAAAAGGGATAGGAGAGTATGGCCAAGTGTAATAGGGATTGATGTGAAAGGTGAGATGCGTCAGGAATTAAAAGTATTATATATGAATGTGCAAAGTATAAGAAGTAAGGTGGATGAGCTTGAGGCTCAGTTAGAGGTTGGTAGATATGACATTGTGGGGATTACTGAGACGTGGCTGCAGGAAGATCGGGCCTGGGAACTTAATATTCAGGGTTATACATCCTATAGAAAGGACAGGCAGGTGGGCAGAGGAGGGGGGGAGGGGGGTTAGCTCTGCTGGTGAGTGACGGAATTCAGTCCCTTGCAAGGGAAGACATAGGGACTGACCAAGTAGTCATTGTGGATTGAGTTGAGGAATTGTAAAGGCAAGAAGACACTAATTGGTGTTATCTACAGATCCCCAAATAGTAGCCCGGATGTACGGTGTATGTTGCAGCAGGAGTTAAAACTGGCATGTAATAAAGGTAATGCCACTGTGGTGATGGGGGATTTCAATATGCAGGTAGACTGGGAAAATCAGGTTGGTTCAGGACCCCAAGAAAGAGAGTTTGTTGAGTGCCTCCGAGATGGATTCTTAGAGCAGCTTGTAATGGAGCCTACCAGAGAAAAGGCAATTCTGGATTTAGTGTTGTCCAATGCACCAGAAATGATAAGAGAGCTTGAGGTAAAGGAACTGCTTGGAGGTAGTGATCATAATATGATTAGTTTTATTCTGCAATTTGAGAAGGAGAAGGTTAAATCAGAAATGTCAGTGATGCAGTTGAACAAAGGGGACTATGAAGGCATGAGAGAGGAGCTGGCCAAGGTAGACTGGAAAGAGATCCAAGCAGGAATGACGGTGGAACAGCAATGGCAGGAATTTCTGGGCATAATCCGGAAGACGCATTTCATTCCAAACATGAAGAAAGATTCTAAGGGGAGTAGGAGGCAACCGTGGCTGACAAGAGAAGTTAGGGAAAGAATAAAACTAAAAGAAAAGATGTATAACATAGCAAAGAGTAGCCGGAAGCCAGAAACTTTCACAGGACAACAGAAGGAAACAAAACGGGCAATACGGGCTGAAAAGAAGAAGGGAAGCGGGCCAGGAATATAAAGAAGGACAGTAAAAGCTTCTTTAAATATGTTAAGGGGAAAAAGAGTAGCAGTCAAATGTGGGTCCCTTGAAGGCAGACACGGGTGAAACTATTATGGGTAACAAGGAAATGGCAGAAGAGTTGAACAGGTACTTTAGATCTGTCTTCACTAAGGAAGACACAACAATCTCCCAGATGTACTGGAGGACAGAGGATCTAAGGGGGTAGAGTAACTGAAAGAAATTTTCATTAGGCGAGACATAGTATTGGGTACGCTAATGGGACTGAACGATGATAAATCCCCTGGGCCTGATGGTCTGCATCGCAGGGTCCTCAGGGAGGTGGCTCTAGAAATGGTGGATGCATTGGTGATTATTTTCCAATGTTCGATCAATTCAGCATCAGTTCCTGTGGATTGGAGGACAGCTAATGTTATCCCTCTTTTCAAGAAAGGAGCAAGAGGAAAAAATGGGGAATTACAGACCAGTTAGCCTGACTTTGGTGGTGGGAAAGATGCTGGAGTCAATTATTAAAGAGGTAATAATGGGGCATTTGGATAGCAGTAAAAGG